>PVLD010020044.1:0-34865 GCA_004027595.1 Dinomys branickii
GGGGCTTTCCCACGTCTCGCCCCGGCAGCCTGGTCCGCCCTACCGCATCTCCCCCGGCATCTCAGAGAAATACGCCCAGTTTGAACTTCCCAGCCGAGGTCCCGGCATTCACGCTCGCCAAGTCTGTCTCGAGCTGGTGGTGTTTATTAAGGAGGATCGCTCCCTTGCTGCTCACCTGGTCGCCATCTTCCCATCATCCAAATTCAAAATCTTAACTTGGTCCGTCCTTTCATCCAGATCAGTCTCACTAAAGTAATGCTTCACTGTTTGAAAGAACCTCAGTTCTGACAGTCACAGTTGGTATACACCTGTAATATCAGTTACTCAGAAGGCTGAGGCAGGGGGATTAGAAATTTAAGGCCAACCTAGGCAATATAATGAGACCTTGTCTCAAAATTTAAAAATAAATAATGGCTGGGGGGGGCTTATAGCTCAGTGGTAGAGTGTTGGCACACAGGAAATACAGTGTTCAATTCCCAAAACCAAAACAAAACAAAAATGTCATGGCAATTTCTACCTTATTAGATCAACTTCAAACAACATCTTTCCCAAACCTTGGGGGACTTATGGAAAAATATCTTGCCTAGCTTCCCAACTTTGCCTGCTGCATCAATGCCAGTTAGGGCAGACCTATTATTTCAGCCAGATCAACTAGTTTCTTTCCTTTTACCCTTAAGGAACTTGATCCTTCTCCACTAACATAAATAGTTCATGTCCCCCCAAATCCACATCAACCTATATCTCCTACAGAAAGTATTATTGGGATAATCTTGCCCTCAATTTATCTTTATACACATGAATCATATTCTTTTATAGTTTTGGATATACATTTAAAATTTCCTTGGGATAGGCAAACTGCTCTTAGAAGGTTGGTTATTGTTTTCAATCAGCCTCCACAGGAAGTATTGAAAAGGATTGTAAAGCTGTACAATGGAGGGGCTGGGGGTATAGCTCAGTGGAATAAGTGCTTGCCTAGCAAGCACAGGGTCCTGAGTTCAATCCCCAGTACTGGAAAAAAAAAAAAAAAGCTGTGCAATGAGTTAGTGGAGGAAGTTTTGGAAAATTCCCAGATATTTTTTTCTCCCCCAAATAAAAAACTCAATAAAATAATGGACAACTGAAATGAACTATTTCACAAAAGGAGGAGTACAAAGGACAATAAATATATGGAAACATTGTTCAGCACCACTAGTTACAGAGAAATGCAAATTAAAACTAATAACAAATACTGGTGAGGAGGGGGAAGGGAACACTTCTAAACTGTTGGTGGAAATATAAATTGATGCAATCACTATGGAAATCAGTGTGGAGATTCCTTAAAACATTAAAAATAGAAATTTCATTTGACTCATTTATTCTCCTTCTAGCTACTTTCCCAAAACATTTAAAGTCAGCATATTACAGGGATACATACATACCCACATTTATAGCAGCAGAATTTTTAATAGCTAGATATTTAAAACAGTATATGTGGACAGCAACTGATGAATGGATAAGGGAAATGTGGTATCTATAAAGGAGCACTATTTTTTTTTTTTTTGTCTGTTTGAGACAGGGTCTTGCTATGCAGTTCAGGCTGGCCTTGAGCTCACTTTGTAGCCGAGGCTGTTCTCAAACTTACAATGATCCTCCTGCCTCAGCCTCCCGAGTGCTGGGATCGCAGGTGTGCACCACCACACCCGGCTTGGAGCACTAATGTTATACGCCACTGAGTTAGATAGAAATTAATATATAGTGAGAGAGCGCTCTCCAGGAAGTCAGCAGAAACAATAAAGACATCACAATTCTGGCTGGAGGTGCATCTGAAGACTAGGCCTCAAGATAAAAAATGCAGTGGCCAATTTACAGGCCTCCCTAAAGGACAAGTAGTAATTTGGAATTACGCTATAATTAGCATCACCTGGTCCAGGAAGTCCAGCTAGGCCTCACTCACCTAATTAGGTATTGACACTAGCATCCCACTCCATCCTTTCCCGAAGAAGTCTTTGCTCTTTCCATGTACCCTGGCTATGTGATCCACTTCCCTAGTGGACCAATATTCGCTAAGCAGCTATACTTACAATCCTATAGGTTGATTGTAGTTTGACCCACATTGTACCCACATTGTGACTTTGGTGTATAAATTACCCCTAACAAAGGGCCTCAGTAGCAACTGAATTTTGGGTCCCCTCTTGTCCCTCAGGAGCTATCTCTCAAACCTTTCCTACTCTTAACCTCCACTGTTTCTTCAAATTCATTCCTTGATTATAGGGGACATGAACTCAGCATATCTGCCATAAACAGAGGGGGAGTTATAGTTTCCCCTGTATAACTACTTTGCCATAGAGGCAGATAAGCTTGAGGCATTTGTAGATAAATGGATGCAACTTGGGAGCAGGTTTAAATATATGGTTTTGCTTAATGAGAAACAAGTCTATATCTGTGTATAGATATATATGCAATATGCATATATATTTACACACAAAAAGAAATAAAGGATAGCCAAATAGGAAATAGAAAGAAGTTCAAATAATTCACCAAATTACTTATTCTGTTGTTTCAAAAATACTTTGATATATGCTAATTTGTTTCATTTATGTTACTAGTTTCTTTTCATGAAAAAGGAAAAATTTCACTATTCTCTATTTGTAAGAGAGAACCCTTTTTGTCTACGTTCCGTACTCAGTAACTACTTTGAAGATAAACAGTGTCACTGTATTCGCTTCTTATTCTGTTATGAAAATTTGGAGTTTTTTTCATGAAAGAAAAATATGGAGTTTTAATACTCGGAAATTGGCATACAGATGGCAACGGCCAACTTCAGAAAGTTTCCTGAGAAACCCAGGATGCACGCGACTTCTCCATCACCCCACCCTTGGCCTTGGTGCTCCGGAGCCTTGCAGAATGAACTCAGACTCTTCCTATTGAAGACAGCTGCCACGCTGCGCCCGTTCACGTCATCTCTTCTGTAGGGCAAGCATGACAGCTCCCTTCAAGTACTGCTCATGCAGCCCCAAGTCCCCCACTCCTCCGCCAGTTTGGTTCTTTTCTCTCTAACCTTCCTTTCAAAACATAGGGCTGGGCGTTTATCGCAGTGAAAGTTCACCTAACGCACGCAAAGCTCTGAGTTTGATCAACACTGCAAAAACAGTAAAATAGCAACAGTTACTCTTTCTAAAAATTACTGTGCTTAGTGCCTGCCTTCTCTTCTCCAGGTGTCTGACAAGCAGATTAAACTGTGGGTGTTCACCATGTATGTCTTTCAGTGTGTGCCCTTCCTCTTGCATATCAGGCAATGTGGATTAAAGGGAGGAGCACTGACATGAAAATGAAATTGTGAATTTGAGTCCAATTCCATCATGTATTACCTCTGTAACCATACATTTGTCTACTTAGCTCTTTGATTTTTACATCCCCCAACAGTAACATTAATATTAATAAAACATAGGTCATTAGCCACATTCCAGACATCTAATATTTCTAGAATACACTCCGTGCTGTTATCATGTTATCCTCTTGCTTAAAATCCTTCATCCCCTTTCCATTGCTCTGACGATGAACATAAGCCTTCCTGATCTGACTTAAAGGCACTACCTGAACTGGCACCCAGCACCATTCCTGATGCTGTCACGGGCCTTATTTTCCAAAGCTCTCACAGTCTGAGCACATTGGTCTCCCTTGTTTTTCATGCTAATCATGCTGCACAAGGCTTTTGCATCTCTCCTTCCTCCTTTCATTTTCCTTCCTAAAGTGCCCTTATCAAGTCCTCACTCAGATAAACCACATCACTGCCTCGGTGAAGTCTCTCCTCACCTCCGTGGTGAGGTTAAAATCACCTGTCACGCGCTTTTGCAGTATCGTGTCCTTCCGTCCATACATCCAACTTCAGCTGTGTTCATTAATTGTAATTCCTTGATTAGCAGTTGAGTCCTCTGATACATTCTAAATTTTACGAGGGCAAAGACCACATCTGCTTTTGTGCTCATCTCCCTTAGTCCTCAATCCATCCTTTGGTCTATACTGGTCACAAATAAATATTTACACATAAAAATTGAAGTGCAGAGATGCAAGGAAACTCAAAATGGAGAGGTGAAAAAGGCACGGAGGTATGAGCCTAGTATTTGGCAATAGTTCACCCTTGAAGGAATTTTATGTCGCTAAAATGCAGAGGTTTGGGGCTGGGGGTATAGCTCAGTGGCATAAGTGCTTGCCTGGCAAGCGCAAGGTCCTGAGTTCGATCCCTGGTACCGGGAAAAAAAAATAAAATAAAATAAAATGCAGAGGTTTAAAAGCCAATGAATTAGGGAGAAAGCCACTGAGAAACAACACAAGTTTTAGTAGTTGTGTGGTGCTGAAATGTGGAGGCAGCAACCTAGTGAATACCGCAGGTTCTCAGGCGGGACTCCCAGGACTTTCAGCAAATTTCTAAGGTGGCTTTGTGTCTTTGAGTCTCCTTTCAGTCTCTGAACAGCAAGTGACACAGTGGGAAATCCGATCGTTCATCACATTCAAAGTAAAATCTAATCTTATCTTTGCACCTTCCTCCTTAGTGTCAAGGCCACCAAACATCTGTTTGTAATACAACATTTCTCATTTTTTCTTTATTATGCCTCATGGCCATGTCATTATCTCTCAGTGGGGTCACTCTGAATCACTGACTCAGGAAGTGGGGGAATTCACTTCGTCTTCTACAGTTCATGTCCAGTCTCCTGCTGCTGTCTGCTAGGGACCATTCTGTCTGGTTGATATGGATGACCACTGCGGGGGATTTGTCTCCTGATCCCACTTGGAAGCTGCCTAATTCTCCTAGACGCCCCAGTCTTACTCAAATTTTCTGCCATTCACTTGTTTGCACTTATACAGACATTACATGTACACACACACATACACACACACACACATACATATATATGTATATATACTGCATTTCCTTATAGATTGATATTGGTTTAATATAGAAAACAAAATATTTAAATTTACTAGTACCTTAGAGTATAAGCCACATGAGATAAAAGGCTATCAATGCCTTTAATAGAATTGCTATAACTTCTAAATCTTGTATATTAACTCCTGGTGACTTTTAGGTTCCTTCTGACTTTACATTTTTATTCTGAGGATTTTTTTTTGTACCAGGAATTGAACTCGTGACCTCACGCTTGCCAGGCAGGTGCTGTGCCACTGAGCTATATCCCCAGCCCTTCTTTTTTATTCTACTTCTTAAAATAACAACAAATGGTGACAGGAGAGTATTCTGATTGAAAAATAAGAGAGAAGCAAAGAGTTTGAATAATTCATTAAATGAATAATAATTAATATAAAAATTAAGCACTAAATAACCACTTTATATTTTTCTTCTAAACCCATTGTTCTTGTAAAATTCTGAGTATGTTCAATATATATATTTTTTTAGGGAATTGGATTATGGTTCTTTTAGCACAAATTAAAAATATCATTGCCTTTGTTTTCTAAAGCAAAGTAAATCTTTGCTTTAACTTTTTTAAAAAGAAGGTATTTTTTCTCACACTATGCCTAGAAAAATATAACATGGCAATTTAAGAAAATTATGAGTTATATATACTCAGGTAATGATAAGAAACTGAATTCAAGGTTCATATATACAAGAAGGCATGAGTCATTTGGGATTTTTTTTTGTTTTCAAAGTAAAAACTTATCAAAAGTCCGTAACTCCATGGTGGCTGGTGATAAGCAAAATACTTGTCCTGTGTGTGACATCTTCTCTCCCTGGATAGCTGTCTTTTCACTTGCATAATGCTGATCAGTGTCAGGACAAGATCTAAAGCATTCCTCCCTGATCACTGCTCATCAAAACCATGCCAGGTAGGTTAAAGATGATCAAAAAAGAAAGTTGAGAAATGTGAAATGTCTCTTTATGACATTAAAAAAGATTCTAACAACTAAAGAAGTAGGCTTTTCTCATATTGTTTTCATTCACTGTTTGAATACTCATAATTTGAATATGTTAGTTGTAATCTACCGCAAAGGTCACTACCTTTAAGTAAATGACTACTTTTATATACAATTTACAACACTATAACTTTGTAATTATAAAGTTTTATTTTGGTTGTGTAAATTAATAGAGCAAACTCAAATCTTGCCAAATAAACTAATTGTTATTTATATTAATTTCCACAATAATTGTCAGGACTTTAATTATTTGCAAATATAGAATATTGACATCTTTTCTCATATTTAGGCCAAAAATTCAGGAGCCAATGATTGCAAATAAATTTGAGATTGAAATTCATCATTTTAAAGATTTCACTTGAAATTTTCTGATCCTACCTTCCTGCTCTGTTTTTCATTTTCACCTGGTATTTAATATCTGGAACTTTTTCATTTTACTTTCAAATTTGCATTTAGTGAATCTCCCTGCTTGGTCTGTAAGAAGTTTGGACAGTGTGGCCCTGGTGATTCTGTACCTCGTGTCCTGTAAACCATGTGGAGCTACCAGGGCATATGCTTTGGTCACTCTGTCAGTCTCCTGAAATACAGTTCTGTGCTTTTCATCTTTTAGTATCTGATGAGAGCTGTGGGTATACATGACAGAATTCATTGAAAACTTTCACATTTATATTGTTAAGAAATTCATTATTGCTTTACAAACAGCTAATTTCTACAAACACAAATTTGGGATATTAGAAAAGCCTACATTCCACCAAAAAAGCAAAGATTTTTCCTCATTCTCCTACTTCATAGTTCAAAAATCTTTGTTACGCTTGCTTTGACAGCAACAATTTTCCAGCTATGATAGATAACATCTGAAGACAGTGTCATGGTTTATAAGCATTGCCCATTTATTTTAATCTTCATACATTCAGTTTACCAGTTGGGAGCCAAACCTTTCAGCATTTTTGTGGACTGTTTTACATTTAGGAAGCTTTGCTCACGAATCAGAAGATCTTAAGTTCTTCATTTCCTACTATCCACTGCACCAGTATTATTGCTTTTACATTATAGGTGAAAACAATAAGATATAAAAATCCCCAAAATTATAAAGTCAGTGGGAGATAAGAATTTAAAAAAAGATGATGGTAAAATTCTTGAGTTTCACTGCTTTCAGAATGGACTAAAATCTCTCCTGTTCCAAAACAGAAGGTACTTGGTATTGGCAGGAAGAACAGCTGTCCCAACTCATTCTGCTGTGTCACATGGAAGAAAAGCTCCAGTTCAAGCAAACTGTGATGTTGTACTTATATAATGCACCATGGCAAATTTTGCATGAGATTTGCAAATATTTGGATGGAGTATACTTAGTAGGTCGGTTTGGTTTCAAGACAATATTTTTAAATTTAATTCTAGTTCTAGATAAAGTCAGGAGATTTCATTTAAGATTACACTATTGTGGGGGTTAAAATCAGCACGATGAAACATAAGAAGGATAAATGGAAAGTACAAAAGAAATATGAGAGAAGAATTATTCAACAAAATTTAATAAAGTGAAAGGAACGGGATATTACATTATGACAAAATCAGTATTAACCAAGAATGTAATGTTGCTGCATAAAAACTATAATTGCAGTCATAAAAGTAGAGGCTGTCAAGGACAAGTAGGTTAGTAGTTTGCTATACTTTGGAGAGGTCAAAGTATCTGGCAACATTATAATTTAAGAGCTGACCTGGGACTGGGTGTTGCACAGAAAAGTGCCTCCTGCCATGTTCAGTTGAACAGAGCCTCACTGAGGGCCAGGTACCAACTGTGTCACTGTACTAACCTTGTACTGGTAATTCGCTTTAGAAACTCACTAATTTTTACTGTCTCGAATGATGTACACGTAGGGAAGTATGCCATAATGGCCTCAGAGTGCCTTGCTTTCTCTCATACAAGTATATTCATGAGGGTATATCCCTGCGGGTTCCTGGGTGTGTTTGGGGAATGAGCAAACACGTAGTGGAGACACCAACTGAAAACAGACCCATTTCCTCTAAGGCTGGGAAAGGAGCTCTCCAGTTAGAGATCTGAGCAGTGCTACTAAACCCAATCCTAGAGTGACCTTTTCCTCTTGTGCCCTGCTTGTCAGACCCTGACATCCAATTTCCCAACCTTGTAGCCCCAGGAAATGGGCTTATTTCCTTCCTTCTCACACAGGTCCAGGTGTGTACCAAACTTGTACCCCAGAGACCAGAATGTCTCTGTAAATGTTTTAGGTATACATGCGAACACTTAAATGCCAACTTGTTCAGTAACATTAAAAAGGTTTTGTAGCTGCTCAGCCAAAAATAAAAAAGACAAGGAGTCATATGTGAACTAAAAGGCTTTCAAATGAAGATGGCATGGCTGGCATGGGATTGGAAAGCACTTTTCTCTGTTCATTCAACAAAAGTTTTTTTTTTTTTTTTTTTTTTTTTTTCAACAAAAGTTTAAGTCTGTATGGTTACTGAGGAGTCTGACTCTGTGAAGTAGGTCAGCAAACTGTGAGTCACAGCTGGCCACTTGTTTTAGTAAACACTGTCATATTGGATCAGGAACCCTCATTCGTCTGCTTTTCATGCAGCAGAGATGAGAAATTGCAACAGAGATGATGGAATCAAAACCGTCTAAAATATTTTCGACCTGGTTCTTAAGGAAAAATGCTCTGACTTCCAGTCTAGTAGAAGAACTAAAAGCTATAGTTAGGGTCCTGAAGAGAGTATTCAGAAGAGTATATGTTAGCACCTGCAAGCAAAGAAACTATCCCATGCCATGGAAAGAACCATGAGAAAAGATCAGAGGAAGGGACAGCCTGCCTGCACACAGGCTTGGGTGCCTGTTCCTAGCCAGAGAGAAAACTGTTTAACTCACAGGGCACTTGATATAGTCTTAGAATGGTCTTGCCTCTGAAATTAGCCCTAAATACTGTTTTGGCCTTGCATAGAATAATTTTTAAAATAAAACCTCAGAAGAGAAAACTGTCTATAAGAAACTTAAACACGTTACAGAACAGACTTCAGCAATGTTTACAAGAATCAGAACAACACAACTGGCATGCTTTGGACATGGTTTAAGTGTTTTGCAAGGCTTCTTCGTACATTGATATTTAACCTTTTTATCGAGGTACCTGAAAGACAGAAAGGAGGTTCAGGCACAGATCAGTGGTAGAACACATCCTCAGCGCGTGCAAACCCCCGGCTTCCACTCCCAGCACAAAAAAGGGAGAAGGAAGGAGGAGAGGAGAGGGGAAAAGAGGAGGGAGGGGACGGGAGGGAGCAAATAAAAACTGAATAAACAAATACGAGAAGCAGGAAAAACAATCTACAGTTCTAAGAGGTGAGGTGTCTGGAAGTTGGCTGTGATTAGATAAGGCCGTGAGGGTGGAGATGTCATGATGGAATCCTGGTGGCTTTATAGGAGGAAGAAAGATGGCAAGAGACATCTGCATATATGTGCTTGCTGCCTCTTGCTGTGTGATGTCCTGCACTGCCTGGGACTTTCCTAGCAAGAAGAGCATCACCAGATGTGTTCAGATGTGTCCAGATGTGTCTCCTTGACTGCACGACTCCTGAACCACAAGCCAAAATCAACCTCTTCTCTAATTTCCCTCATTCTGTAGGATTGTGTTACCAGCAAAAGCAAGCCTAATGCACTGACTTTTATGGTTCTGGCCCAGGGTGTCCTAAATGTAGCAAAGATCTGTATCTTCTTTGCTGGGAGCCAGTCTAGTAATTTATTATCTCCTGTACTAATATATTTTTGTTATATTTCTTACTGATACTGGCATCCATATTTCTAGCAACAGAACTCCATATTTTATCCTAATTACTGTCATGCATTATATTTTGAGTTGATAGCCTCGATTATAGATTTTATAGTTATAGATCTTAGTAATATTCATATAACAGTAGGTTAATTTTTAAATAATAACCATTGATGTTATATTTTACATACAACTAATAAAAACACATAGAATATAGTATTAACTATAAAAATAGGATGCACACTATATGTGTTCAAATTATATTACAAAGCATATACATACATTTTTAAAAATTAAAAATGGAATGAACTGCACCAGAATGCAAGTGTTATGTTAACAGGGTAGTGGGCTGACAGCGGGTTTCCCCCAAAATAGGAGATAATATCATCAGTAAGTATTTTCGTTGGATTTTTCTGGAAGCTACATAAAATATCAGAGCCAGCCAGTTTCAAGATATAAATCTACATGAGAAAATAAAATGCATTTATATGTACTAGCAATGAACATACTGAAATTTTAATAATTATATTTAATTAATAATTATATTCTTGAACAGATTCAAGAAGAATAAAATCTTACAAACAAATTCACCAAAAGAAATGTAAGACACATACTCACAACTGCTGAAAGAATGTAAACAAAGATGACGTAAATAAATGAAACAATACTTTATATTCGGGGACTAGAAGGTTCAATTTGGTTAAAATGACAGTACTCTCCAAATTGGCCTATGGAGATAAAATCCTTATCAAAATCTCTGCTTTTATGTGTTTTTTTTTTTACAAATTGACAAGCTGATCCTAAAATTTATCTGTAAATGCAAAAAGATTAAATAACCAAAACCACCTTTAAAAAATGGGGGTAATACATTTCCCTACTTCAGAATTTATTACAATGCTACAAGTAAGAAATATAGTACCAGCAGAAAGACAAGGCATGAAAATAAGATTGAGGACCCAGTAATAAACCTTTACATTTATGGGCAGTTGATTTTGATAAAATTTCAGGAAAAATTTGAAAGGAAAAGAAATAGTCTTTGGAATGGTGCTGTGAAGATTGGGCTTCCATGCGTAAAAAATCATGAACTTAAAACCCTACTTACCTCGTGTATGTAAATTAACTAAAATATCACAGTGTAAGCATTAAGGGTATAAAACTGAATACAGAGTAAATCTTCCTGCTCTTGGGTTTCCTAGGGATTTCTTGAACTACACCAAAAGTACAAGTACTAACAAAATGAATAAATTGCCTGCATCATAATTAAAAATTTTACAATTTAAAACATGCCATAGACTGGAAGTATTTGCATGTCATGAATCTGAGGAGAGATTTGTATCTAGAATATATAAAGAGCACTTACTATGCAATAATGAAAACAAAAATATCTCAAAAAATGGGCAAAGGATTTGTACAGACACTTTTTCCATAGAAGAAATGTGAATGAACAATGACTACATAAAGAGAACTCAAGAATATTGGTCATTAGGGAAATACACGTAAAGACTTGAACTGCATACCCATGTCGCATCTATTAGAATACAGTCCAAAGAAAGAAAATACATACGGAGGATGGGAGGGGCTGGAACACTCATTCAGGGCTGGTGAATACAAATTGTGTAGGCACTTTCAAAGCAGTTTATTCATTTCTCAGAATGCTAAATACAGAATGATCATATAAACCATCAACTCCCTTCCTAGGTATTTACCCAGGACAAATGAAAGCAGATATTCATATGAAGATTTGTACAAGAGTGTGTGTAACAACTTTATGCACAACAGCCAAAAAGTGGGAAAATCCCAATTATCAACTGACTGGTGAGCGATAAACGTAATGTGGAGCACAGAGAAATGAATGCTCTTCAGTTGCGAAAAAGAAAAAAGTCTTGCTATATTCTACAATGGTCAGCAAAAGAATCCAGATTCAATGAGACACAAACGACTATACATAACATCTAGAATAGACAACTGTGGAGAGACAGAAACGATGAGTTGTGGCGGGTCAGAATGGGAAATGCCTGCTAATAGGCACAGGCTTTCTCTGGCAGTGACAGTAATAACCTAAACTTATATTGTGGTGATGACTTCAAAATCTTTTAAATTTGTTAAAAATTACAAAATTACAAAATGTATAAATTTCATTGAAAAATTATCAAAATCTATATAAAACTACTCTTTTTTTGGTACCAAGAATCAAATTCAGGACCTTGCACTTGCCAGACAGGTGCTGTGCCCCTGAGCCATATCCCAGCTCTAAATCTACTTTTAAAATGAGACTCAAAGAGATTTCTAATAAAAATTTTAGCCATATTTGAGAATTAAAAAATAGATTAAATATTTTGTAACATATATGTTGTCCTACCAATTGTTATGATATGACATTTTTTTCTTTAAAATAGGTTCTATCTGATCAAATTTCAGGAATGTAAACAAAAGAGAGTACAAAGAAAATTTTCCATAATTTGTAATAAATACATGGTTTGTTTCCGAAGGCAGAAATTAGACTCTTTTTTTTTTATTGTGAATAGGTGTGGCAAAAGCCACTCTCCACTACCCCTCAGACACTCGCCTTTGCTTCCAGTGCACATTCTTGCCACCTTGCGACGCTTCTGCTCTGAGTGCTTTTAACTATGCTCTCATGGCTGCCAGAATGTCCTGACTCCCGGTCAAACATTTACTTTTCTTGGTCATTTTGACGTTGGGGAAGCGCCTGAATTCTCAGGATGACAGCTACGGTAAATACAAGTAAGGTGGATGTGGACACACCTTAATGCTTTACAAGCCTATCTATGCATCAGACAGCTCTCGGCAGAAAATTTTCACCATATTTGGGACCACATCTTGTAAAGACACTCATGAAGGAGCACTTCTAGAACCCCTTCAGAAAGTAGCAAGTGTGTTCAAGCAAGGAGAAATACCTGAGTGAGATTAATGGAAATGTGCGTTAATTGTAATTTTTTTTTTAAATTTAAACATTCATTGCATATTTAGATAGCCCTGTGTATTAGTGATAATAGAAAAACCTTGAATGCATAAGAATTTACAGGACAAATACATACAAGAATAGCAACCACCACCAGGCCTGGTGGCGCACGCCTGTAATCCCAGCACTTGGAAAGTTAAGGCAGGAAGATTGCTGCAAATTTGAGACCAGCCTGGGCTGCAAAGTGAACAAGGCCAGCCTGAATGAGATCCTACCTCAAAAAGCCTAAAAAGAAAAGAAAAGAATAACAACCACTACTGGTATTATTGTCTACTTCATATGGTGATCAATTATAATCAAATTTGAAGTAAAGTGTTGTATAGATACCTTAAATCTAACACTAATCTAAAAGTACAAACATATAATGAAGATAATTTCTTTTACAAAATTTGCCAAAATGAATCCTTAATCATTATTAAACATGAACCCTTATTACCTGGAGTATTTACAGAATTTATGTCACAATATTGGACACAATTTTCTCAGACTTCTAGGATTAAATCTAAATTACCTGTAAGGACTTATTTAAATAAGATCACGAATAATTTTCTAAATCTACGCTGTTTTTTATTCTCATTGGCTCCAATCATGACCACAATCTTTTACCATCGTTTGATGCATACTTTGAAACGAAATATTAGTTTTAATAGCCTTTAAATAAAGCCTGTCTTAGTTACTTTTCTCTCATCACTGAGACAAAATAGCCAATACCCAAAGTTAAAGGGGGAAAGGTTTATTTAGCTCACAGTTTGCAGAGGTTTCAGTCTATGATCAGCTGGGTCTAGCGCAAGCTGGGCTGTCACAGGAGAACTGTTCATGGTGGGCAAATTGCAGCAAAGCACCAGGGACAAGGAAAACATGTACACAGGCTACCGGACCTTGGGTAGATGTAGCGCTCACTCCCTTAATCATGGCCAGACCCACGCCAAATCAATCAGTGGACTGATTTAGTAATCACACACCCTTAATCCCAGCACCACACACTCTAGATTCAGCCACCTCTGAAAAAGCCCCAAAATCATATGAGGTTTTGCAGAGACATCTAGACACAAACCATAAGAGAAATTAAAGAAAACTTAAATTTTGTATAATCTAATCATGTCATTAGCAATTTCAGAAAAACCAAAGCATGAAATTTGCCCAATGGTAAACCTACGTTCTGATTCTAAATCCTGTATCAACTCTAATTTGACTTACTTTATCTTACCTAATTCAAAATTGGATTATATTTGTATGATTCAAGACATAATCTTAGTGTCTTTTCTGTGTCTGATTTGTGAGATAGCAGGTGTATCCTTTAAAATGTAGTTGAGTTTTTAGTTGTCAGTTTGACGATTTTATTTTCTTCAACAGTGTCTTTGGAGATTAAATATTTTGGAAAGAAAAGTTAGAAAGAAAATGATAAAATCAATACAAGAAATAAAAAATGACAGCACAAAATAGGCAAAAAGGGACAGGAAAAGAAACAAGCAGAAAACCAAGAATCTATTTTTAGTAACACCTTCTATATGAGAACCTACTTAGCTTTAAAATACTGTCTATGAAAACTGGCCACCGTGATATGAGCTTTCATTTACATACTGAAACTGTATAATGTGCATATAAGTCATGCCCCATACAACTCCACTTCTTAAATGAGCTCATATGGAACAAACTGCTAGAAAGAAATTGCATATTGACTTTTCTGTCATGGTAATTAAAATAATTTTCATTTCAAACTCAGAAAATCTTTTTAGAATACAAAAAGGGAATTATCCCCTGATGTTAGCAGTGTTTTGAATAGTAATACAATGAACAGTTTTAGGGCAAAGTTTGCAGCTTAATTCAAAACTTGTCAGCCATTGAAATACACCTCAATGATGTATCAAGACATATTTATTAAACCCTAAAAGGATAAAGAGGTTTTTTTTCAATTTGGATTTGAATGTAAGGGTTAAGAATTTAATTATTTTTGTGAATTAAGAATTATATTAAAGTATTAGATATTCAAGAAACAATATACACTGGGAAATATCTTTCTCTTATATGGTCTATGAAGGTGTTACATAAGTAGGTAATGTATACATGGAAGTATTATGGTCTATAACTTCTGGGATACCCAAGCTGGACCACCAAGAAAACCTAGCCCTTTAAGAAGGCAAAATGAATGTCACCTTGTTTCTTTATTTCTGTGTAGGAGCAAACTTTTGCATTATTCAGCAGCATCTTCCAGAGAATTCCATTTTGAAGTGTTATCAGAGCTTGTAACAATCATATGTACAGATGGATTATAAAGAATGATTAAAAAGCGTGGTGAGTGTCTACTTTTTCAGTGTGTTACAGTAAAAGACACATTCCCATTCCTTTTCCTCAAAATGTTCCCCTTGCTGTAGACACACGTATCTCATTGCTGCTGCCATTGTCTAGAACAGTTCTGCGAGGCCTCTTTCGTGAGTATCTTATGAGGTATTATCAAAAATGTTCTGAGCGTTTTCCCATGGAAAGGCAGGCTGATAAAAATATTGTGGCCTATCCTTCCCCACGGTGTTTATACCTAGTCTGGTGCCGTGCTGATTCTGATTCTGCCCTGAAGTCAAAATGACCCTGAAAGGTAAACATTGCAAGTTGATTCAGGACATCAAGGTGGCCACAGCAGTACAACTAGGCACTCATGAAGGACTCCTGGAACCGCTTCAGAAAGTGGAAAGAATGTGTGTGTGAAGCGAGATGGAGTAATGCAGGAGGAGGTTAGTGGCAATGTGTCTTGCTGTAATAAGTTTTAAAACTTTAAACATATATCACATTTTTCCATCATACATCATACATGCCTTAAATACATCACACAGTCTTAGAAACTTGAAATTTTATTCTTGAAGTTTACTTCAAAGGCCATTACCATTGATATACACAGACAACTAGTGGCTAAATATGTAAACTTAAACTCAAAAGTAGCTTCTACTGCAGAAATCAGATGGGCAATGTCTTCTTTCAGCATGGCCGGAGGACAGCGGGGAAAGAGAGAAAATGTACAGACAACACTTAAAAGTATTGAATATGAATAGGAAGAAAGAGACATGAAGGTAACTGAAAAGTATAGAATCAAGATTTGCATATTCTGTCATTTGTTCTATATGTTTTGGTACTTGTATGGCTTATGTCTAGTCGGGCAGCATCATACACTCATGTGTAGGGTTTTTAGAAGATGATTGGATCATGGGTGTGTGATATGGGATCATGCTAAGTCCCTTGATGGCTTTCCCACTGGGTGTGATGTCTGGGTGGGAAAGCCTGGTGGGAAGAGATGGGCCACTGTGGTACGGCCTGAAGGTGCATATCCAGCTTCCTCCTTGATGGCTGCTGCTCACTTCCGGCCCTGCCCTGAACTGTCTCCTCTCTGCCATCCCCCCGGCTGCGCCGCCCTGCCGTACCCTCTATGAACTGTGAGCCCAGCAAACGACCCCTTTAACCTTTAGGTGTTGGGCATTTCGTTCCAGCAAGCAGTGAGTGACCAAGAAAGCACAGCACTATTTTTCTGGGTTGTGGGGAACAGCAAAATGATTTTAACTATTTTTGGCAAGAATCTAAAGGAGACAAATGCAAAATACTGGGTAGGAGAGGAAGAATTCCTCAAAGTTCAATGAAAGGTAGGACTGAGACCATCTGTGACTGAAGGAAGGGTAGCACCCTTTCTTTGGGAAAGAAAACGCTGTCAGGATTTCAGACTTTAGAGAAGTAGCAGCAGGACCAGGAGATTCCCACTTTCACTACATTTCCCAATGTGGGAAACAACATCCTACATTGTCTGTGGAACAACGCAGCTAGACGTTGTGCTCGCAGAATTCAAGGGAGTAGAACATGCTCAAAACTGTCGCTTGTGACTGGGGGAATGGAACTGCTAGGGAGAGTCGAGGTTATCAAGCAGGGTAAGGGAAAATTAAGTTGGAAGGCATGGAGATTTTCGTAGCAATTTAGGGATGATAAGTAAATTTCTCTATATAATCCCCATGACAGCACAGTGAGGGAGGCACATCTGTTGCTCTTTTACAAGTGAGAAAAATTCAGTGAGGTCACATGGGACACACTACAGTCACTACAGTGAGCACAATCGTTTTCCACCCAGCAATAGCCACGGATCCCTGTGCAGTCTCATTTTATATGCTGTGCGCCATGAGCCACTGGGAAGCAGTTCTCACTTCAGTTCTGGTCTTTGCCCTTAAGGTTTTCTTTCATTTTTAATTGGCAACATTTTAAAACAACATGCCTAAGAATTTGTCTTAATGGACATTGTTTTGGTACCTTGAGGCAAAAAAAAAAAAAAAAAAATTGGGGGCTGGAAAGACATCTTATTCTGAGATAATTTTGAGGAAACAGGTTTCAAATGTGTCACAAAATATTGTCTTTAATGTGTTAATGACCGACTTGTCCAATATTTTCAAAACATTTATGCATGAAAGGATTTTTAAAATTAAACATCTTATAGGACTTATTTTCCAGAACAGAGCAAACTTTGAGAAATGTGACTTAAAATAATTTATACTCACTCCTAATCCTTCCATTAAATGATAAGCACCAGTCTTCCCATGCTTGACTTACATTTTGAAATAAGAGATTTTAGAAAATCCATATGGATATTGCAAAAACATGTTATTATTTAAAATATTTATTTAAGAATGAACATGTTTTACATGCTTAAGATTCGAACGCACACATTTCTTCTCCCATTCAAATTCCAGACTTATGCAATTCACCATATTACTGAAAGAATGCTACTCTAATCCCCTTGGCATGGTTTAATGCTTTTTTTCTATGTATCCTTCAAGATGTTGTCAAATACTGTTCCCTAAAAGTTATTCTTATCTAGTTAGGCCTTGAATTTGATGCACTATTTTATTCCTCAAATCTACTTTCATTGTATAAACAAATAGGAGCTATATTAAAGCTCAGTAATAGTATTTGCTTGCACTTTTATGGAAATGCCTCATGATTCAAACATGAATCTTTTACAAAGACAAGTTTTATTTATTTTTCAAACTTTTTTTCTCTCCAGTAAGAAATTTTTCCACTGTAAGCTTTAAAAACAAACAAATATAAATGACCACTTAATAAAGTTCGGATTTGTACAGGAGCCTTGACTGTAAGGACTCCCGGTCAGTTTCCCCCAAAGGAACCTGGCAATCAAAATGAAGGTTGTTTAATATTTTAATACTTATTACCCTGTGCACACCAATAAAATCTTATTGCTAAATTAACACAACTGGATACCATTTCAAATTGCTTATTTAAAAAATCAGTGATAATTAAACCACCAGGGATTTCTCAGTGGATACTTATGTGCTATTTTCATCTAAAATAGAATTTCTAACTTCGATGAGTAGAGAACAGATTAAAGCACAAAACTCAGGCAACTGCCAGATGATGAGTTCCAGTGAGACAACAAAGGTCAGAAGAGGCAAAAGAAACTTGCTTAAGACATACTGTTGTGCGACTTCAGCTGGTATGGAGGACGGAAGAGTCAGACCAAGAGAGAAACGCTAAACAGTCTAAGTGACCTCCTAGTCTGTGGTGGCAAACCTATGGCATACGAGCTTTTTGAGTTTTTTTAAGACAAAAGATGTTAGTATACGAGTTGTTTTAATAAACTGAGACCTCAGTATTCCAGTTTAATTGGAGTGCTGGCACTGTCATAAGTAAGTGGGTGTGGGGTTGCTGTTGGATCACTTGTCTGTAAAAGGCTCACCGTCACTGCCTGAGGCTGTCTTCCTCTACCTCCGGACTAACAAACACATGCGCACGCACGCACGCACGTACACACACACACACACACATTTGTGAATGCATGACACATACAAATATACTTTAGCTATCTATCCTGTATACACCCAGGTGATTTTTACTCATCATACAAAATTATATAAATATAATAAATGATTAAATATGCATATGGATATTTTGACTAAATTAATAAAACATAAGTAATGAAGAGGTTACACTTGACAAATGTTTTCAGAAATAACCTACAGAAATAACTGGAGTATTTTCCCAGAAGACCTGAAAACATCACATCACATCACAGCAATATATGTGCACCCATGTTCATAGAGGCAGAATTGGTAATTGCTGAATTGTGGAAGCAACCCAAATGTCCATCCACTGAGAACTGGATAAAAAATTTGTGGTAATTTTATATAATGGAATATTATTCAGCTATAAAAAAAGATAAACTCAAGGCTTTTATAGGTACATGGTCACAACTAGAGGCCACATTCCTAAGTGAAACAAACAAGACTTTCATGTGTAAGCAATGTATTCTCTCACTAGTGTAAGAACCTGAAAAAGTGAATAAAAACTAGGAGGTATGATAGACATCAAGAAATGGAAGGAAAATGCTCAAAAGTAAGGGGCAACTGGGGTATGGGAAAGGAGAAGGGAAAAAAGGGGAAATTATGTATGTAAATACAGGCTAGTTCACAGTTGTATTACTGTCTTCTATTGCTTTACTGAAAGGAATAGTTAATGATTACTGGTTTGATCATTATTGCATGTCTCTATTTGTTTTCCTGAGAAAGCACTTTGAAGATATCCATGTGTAATACAACAACCATTGTTAATTTCCTACCACTTTGTCTGTCACTCTGTATTGTTTATATTGTTCTTACCTTATTTTGTACATGGATGTCTGTTAATGTTTTCTTCCCTTATTCCTAAAATAAAATTTAGAAAAATAAATAACCTACAAATCTTCAAGGAAAAGACAATATTAGAGTTACACCAAAAATATATACTTTTGATTATAATGGCTGAGTTATGAAAAGTATTTAGGGTAGTGACAATACTGCTTTAAAAAATAAATGTTCAGAGTTCTGTTTTGCGGTGTGTACCTAACATGTGTGTGGCCCAAAAGTTTCCACACCAAGAAAACAAAACGGAACAAAACAGAATAAGAAATCTTCAGAGATTGGTCATTGATCCACTGGGATTGAACCCAACATGAAAGAGTTGAGATTTGATGAGTACAAAATATGTAGGAATAAACTGTTGAGCTGAAAAGACAGTTTAGTGAATGACTGACAGTTTTGAATGTCAAAAAGTTGCAGCTGAGCATGGTGGCTCATTCCTGTAATCTCCAGCACTCAGAAGGCTGAGGTAGGAGAACTTCTAGGAGTCAGTGGCCAGGCTGGGCTACAAGTGAGTTCAAGGCCAGTGAGAACTCCACAGCAAAACCTTGTCTCAAAATTTAAAAAAAAAAAACTTATAAACAAAAAAATAAAAGCACATCTTATTTTATCTGCAAGGATAACTCATCGATGATGCTTAATAATTAAATTAAAATAATTAAATCATGCTCTAGAGAGTAATTTTGGCCATGGGAGGCACATATTGTGTTGAGGAAGCACAAGGAAGTAGATGGTATCATGGAGTTAGAGGATAATCACAATATCAATAATCAAGGTAAGTGACATTTAGGGGTAACAAGCAGATGAAAAAGACAAGATATAATGTTAAGGATCATTTTGAGTCATCCTTGCAGATTTTTAAATGAGTGGTTAAGAAAAAAGTGAAGACTGCAAATAATACCAAGGTTTGACTGAAAATAGGTTGGATGAAATTAATCTCACTTTTAAAAATTAGACATAAGAGGGTTCATGAATTGCTTTTTACTTCACTGCTGGTAAAAATGATATGAAGCGAAATTTTAGACTACAAGGTGGAGAGGTAAATAAGGTAAACTTTAGATGAAAGCTCAGTGTCAAGCTTTCTAAAACCTATGGGTAAACTATGATGGAAACATGCAAAGACCAAGGCTCATTTGCCACAACAGATACCTTCATCTCATGGGAATGAATGAGGCTATCGCAGAGCAGAACTATCAAATACAGCATGCAGTTTACTACCCTGGTATGTCTTTTTAAGATTCTAATGGAAAAAAGACTGAAAATTTTAACTTTTAAATGTCTTCAAACAGTGTCTCCAACACAGTAGTTTGCATGTTTCAGGAGAGACGTCAGACTTTCCTTCAGATACATCTTAATATGAAAGCAATGTTAATTTTCAATATTATACTTTTATCTGTCAAATAAGCCCAACTACTGATTAGTCATTCTTACTGATGAATGTGATATGGGAAAATCTCAGAGAAACTATATAAATGGCTGAAGTTAAAGTTATTAAAATGCTTATTAAAACATCAAGACCAACACTAAAGTTTGAAAACAGAATCCATCTTAACTGTTATTAAGTCCAAATGAAATAATTTATAGTTTCTCTTCCAATATTGAAGTAATCAAATAATGGAGTACATTTATTTAATCTTTTTAAAGGTTTCATTACATACATTTTAAGTGCTCCATTACAATCACAATGATTGAAATAATCCTGAAACATTTGCTTTCAATTGCTTATTTTTAAGTACAGCAATATTTTTCATTCAGTGACAAAGCAAACAAAAAAGCTACTGTATTTTTCACCTATCCTTCTACAGCAATTATTACTCTAAAAAGAAATAGAAAAAGGGATTATCCTAATTAGAATGAATATAAATGGAAAGACTCTCCTGCAGATTAGAAAATGACCTGAACACTATCAATTTATCATGAAGGAACCATTATAAGTACATTGTGAACCTGTCACATCCATAAACCAAGCAAACAGAAACCACAAGAAGAGCTAGGAGGCTGGTTTAGAATTTGCTTTATCCTTTCAGGATTTACTAGTAATGCAATATTATAATCAATGTATAAAGCAATTTCTATGATATAATAATACAATATAGTATAGCCATATATTTAAAGCAGTGTTTGAGAAAGAAATTAAGTCAAAATTGTACAAATAACAGCATGAAGGGTCATAGTTATGCAGTCTATTCTTCATGGGGTTTCTAATTAAATAAGTAAATAATTGTAAAACTTAGGATGTAAAACTAAGCAGCACTACCGAAACAATAATGCACACGGAATTCTAGCAGTCCGTGGTTACTCCTGCCAATAGTCGGGGGGGGGGGGTGTTCCTTTTCATATACCATTATCCAGAGATTAACTCAATGGACCAAGAGTTCTTAGATTACTGAGTGAGAACACTTGCAATGCAGAAACAACATATAAGCCACCAGTTAGAAAAGAATAGAAATGAGTTAGATTAAAATTTTAACTAGTAATATAAAGCAAGTGAAAATACCATAAAGACTGATGGGAAAACTAAAATTCAGACTGCTGTCCTGATACAACACAATGTTAATCCAAAACAAATATTCCTGGTTTGACCTGTGAGCAATATTCAGAATCTGTGCAGCTTCATGTTAGCAAGATGACCACTGTGTCAAATTATTTTCCTTTTGCAGATGAAGTATCAATGTGTTTTAAGACTATAAAATAATATTGAGGTTTCTAATCACATATAGTGTGTCTATATAAAGAATTTTTTGGCATTCTCAAAACACCTTATAGTCTTGATTTATTACTATAAAAATCGCAGTATGCTTGTGTATGTAAAATCTGTTGAGGAGGTCCTGGGTCCAAATGATAACAGTGGTTACCTGAAAGCAGTAGAAATGACCACAAAGAAAGTTCAACTTTTTTATTATACAGTTCTCAATTGCTTCAATTTTACCTTTCAAATAATAAATACAGTAATACCTCATTTCACAAACACTTTGCAAACAATTAGGTTTGCTCACAAACTACATTGGCCCTCTCCCTGCTCTGACCTGAGGTTGTGGCTTTCTTTATTCAAGACCCCAGTCACAGACAGACCTGTGCACTCTTGCTGTGAAGCTTTAGTAAAAGCACATACAGTATTGTAGAGCATTATTCAATCCGGCATGGCTCCAAAGAAAGTGCAGAGAAAGCACAGTAGTGAAAAGGAAGTGCAGAGTGACAGTGAGGGCGGAAAGAACGTGCAAAGCAATAATGAAGATACCAAGGAATCAGAGCAGGAATTCGCAGAAGGAGGTTTTAAGCAAAATAACCATTGCATTGAAGAAGGAACTTGTGGAAAAGCATTTCTGTGATGTTTGTGCAATTGATCTGGCCTCAGAACACAGGATGAGACATCAACAATCGGACTCTTTGAAGAAGAGGTTGATGGGGGCAAAAAGAGTAACAATGTTAACCAAGCGGAGGGTGCAAGTGCTAGAAGAGGTGGGGAAACTTCTGTTGGTGAGGTTACATGAGAAACACCGGGAGGTGATAGCGTACGTGAAGCTGCGATCTGTGAAAAAGCCAGGAAATTACAGTGATTTATTGCAAAGCAAAAACCCTCTGCAGTGCAACAAGTGATGAATTTGAAGCCAGCAGATGGTGGTTTGATAAGTTCCAGAAGAGAAGTGGCCTCCACAGTGTGACAAGGCCACTGCAGAGACCTGTAAGAAAGAATTCGCAGAATTCATGAAGGCAGAAGGGTACGATGTTCAACAAGTGTTCGCCTAAAATGAAACAGGCTCTCAGAAGGTCTCAAACAGAACCTATATCACACCGGAGGAAAACACACTCCTGGGGTACAATCCCATGAAGGACACAGTGACTGCTTGCTGTGTATAAATGCAAGCGCTAATCTGAAGATTAAGCCAATATTGGTGTGCCATTCCCAGGCCCCTAGTGCATTCAAGGACTATAATGTGAACAAGGCCAGATGCCTATCATGTGGAGGGCTAATGCAAAAATTTGGGTCAGAAGTTAATTGTTCATGGAATGCCTTCAGGTGTTCACAGCTACCATTAAGAAATAGTTTTCTGACTACCAGTTTCCTGAAAGGTGTTTTCTTCTGCTGGACATCACCCCACACACCCTCCAGCCTTAGTGGATGGTATGGAACCTGAGAATGACTTCATAAAGTTCAAGCTCCACCAATACGGGACACCTCTTCTGCAGCCCATGGAGCAGCAAGTGATCTGCAACTTCAACAAGTTGGGCACAAAGGTGCTTTTCACCAGGTGTTTTAATGTCACTGAAGAGACATCCTTGACTCTGAAAGAGTTCTGGAAGAAACATTTCAGTGTCTTCCACTGCATCAATTTCACTGACAAACTCTGGGTCGATGTCACGTACCAGACCATAAATTCAGGCTGGCTAAACCTGTGGTCAGAATGTGTCGCTAAACATGACTTTGAAGGGTGTGATGCAAAGTTAGTGGGCGAGACTGTGTCCATAGGCAAGAGTCTGGGTCTGGATGATGAAGACCATCAGGAGGAGCTGACAAAAGATGAATATGCTGAACTCCAGAGTGGCCAGCAGAAGGTCCTTTGTGACCATTCCACTGAGGAACAGGAAGACAGAAAAGAGGTTATCAGTGGTGTGACAAAATCCATTATGGAAAAATGGAGTAAGTGGCTGGAGTTCTTTGAGAAGCACCACCCCAAAATAACTGACACAGCATTGAATCTGATGAACAAACCATGGTCTCTCATTTCCAGAGAGTTATGCAGCACAGGAAAAGACAAGTGATGTTAGATTTTTTTCATCAAAATTGACCCTGCAGTTAACAGACAAAAAAGAGAGGAAGCCTTTTAAGGAGCTCTCCCCCACCTCCTTATGTTGGCGACTCTTCCTCCAAACACTAACCTCCTCCCCACCCAGGTTCCTAACTTCCACATCAGAAATCACTCAAGAAAGTTAGCATTCTCTCTCTTCATACTGTAATATTCTGTAATATTTCATATTTTTCTGGTAAAAAAGTACATATGGCTCAGAATGCATTTACCATATTTATATTGAAACTTATGAGAAAAATTGATTTCATGACCAAAATCAGTTTGGGTCCAGAATCATGGGGTGAATTAAGTTTGAACAGAAGTACTACTATACAAAATAAACCCATGTCTATTGAACATTTACTGTATGCCAAGCTCTGAGCTTGTTCTTATAAAATTAAGATGACTAGAAATTAACCTCCACATACAACAAGTCCAAGATATGATTGGAAATGATTGTAAAACATAATTACAAATCATCTTAGTATATGTGGTTGTTATGGTTTGTGTCTGCATGTCCCTCCAAAGCCTCATGCAGTCGTGGGGCAGGCTTCTAGATTTTATGATTGATTCATGGTCCAACATTGGGATTATGGTTGTGAGTGCCCTGGGGCAGATAGTGTGCAAACAATGTAAGAGAGGGAAAGAGGCAGCTTGCCATTGCTCCTCCTTTTTTGCTCTTTTTGCTTTTGCTATTTTCTACCACCATGAACTATTGGCACTCTGCCATGTGCCACCCTGCCTTGGAGCCGGCCAAGTATGGACTGAAACCTCCACAAACAGTGAGCTAAATAAATCTTTCCTTCCTTCATTTTGGACGTCAGGTATTTTGTCTCAGCAATGAGAGAGAAGCAACTAAGACAGTAACTAAGAAGTAACTAAGACTCATGAATAGTGTCACACACTGAAGTGCAGGGGAGCAAAAAGTAGAGAAATTAGCTCTGAAAGGTAAGATTTATTCAGGAGTTTCAGGCCCAAGTTTCCAGAAGTATAAATTTTAGGACATTTCATTATTGTCTCTTTTCATTTAATTAAGAGCTCTTTCACAGAAAGTAGCACATTTTTTATTTTAGAGCTCCCATAGTCATTAGCATTGTTTTATATTTCAAGCACTTCAAAGTTATGTGAGGCAGTGAAAGTTTCCTTAAGAAAAAATTGCAAACTTAAGAGAATTTAATTTTCAATTAAAGGATACCCACTGGAAAAAAGAGGAATGTTACACTGGAAATTTCACTGAATTTCAACCATAATTCAATGTCCCACTTCATATTGTCATCATTAAATCTCCCAAAGCTGTAGTTGCCTCATTTGTAAACAACATATGACCTAGATTAACTACTTTTTTAGGGTTGTTGTGAAGCTTTCAAAAGTGTATATATGTAATATCCATAGTATCAGCTTTCAATTCCATCTAGCTATTAACCTTTGATGGATGTAAGGATTTGTAACTTTTTGAGAGATGACGGAGTATCTTAAAATAAATAGTTCTTTTGAAGGTAATGATGTATTCTTTCGGGATTGCTACATTTGGAACTATGCAACTATATGGTTATTGTAACTAATATTTCCTCCTAGATACTCTCTAAGTAGGTACCATACCTCACTGTGTTAAATGCTCAGTTTCCCAGTGAGATTTCTTTATGCTTGCATATGACCTTTCATGTCATTGTCAACTCAGTGTTTATACTAATCATTTAATATTTTTGGAGAAAGAACAGGACAAGACAGTTTCTTTTCCTCCCTTCCCTTCTGCTCCCCGACTTCCCTTTCTTCCCTCTGTTTCTCTCCCCCACTCTCCTGCTCACTCCTTCCTTCCTTTCTTCCTTCCTTCTACCTTTCTTTCTTCTTTTTTTCCATTCTGCTGTTTTATTCACCTTTTTGCAAAAACCTACATGGGAATATTACAGCTTAGAGTAAAAGAAAAATCAACTTTAAGTAATAAAATAAATTCATAGACTTTGAAACAAGATAGTATTTCATTTTTGGCACATATTATGCTAATGTAAATCGAGGTGTTATAATTTAGTAAGCAGGAAGCTTTCCATCAATATGACAGTCTTATTAGCCTCTGAAGAGGTGAAAACACAGAAGAGGTGGTTATTATTATAGAAAACATGACTCTATTCGCTCTTTTTACTATAGTCATAAAAACACTGTGAAATTATTTTCTGAAGAGATTGTGGAGATTATAAACAGTTATCTAAGTTTTTATTACATTTTAATTCTTTGGCCTATTTTGAACTTCATGCTCTAAAAGATAATCACAAGAGGGGACAAAGCTCTTCACTGAACAAATATAATAATCATTTTCTTCATGTCCAAACTGCAAATAGGAAGTTGTCCACGTCACATGATTTTAGAACCTGTTGAAAATTCTGAAAGTCCAATTCTGAGAATCCATCTCCAGAGACGGGATGGGTGCCTGAAAATCCAAAATTTAAAATACCACTTTCCAGGTGAAATAGTCATCTTTAGGATTGTAATATGACTGTAAGTGGGATGCACCTAAAGATGTTTTAGTCACGTATAAGGTAGACAGAAAGTATCAGTTCCTCCTTGGGGAAGGTATTGGCAAGGGAGTTGTTAGGAGAATGAGTCGTCTAGGTAACCTGCCTAGAAGGGAAAGACTAAAAAAGGAATGAAGACATCCTTGGGAGCTGGGAAGGAGGTGTCAAATCTTTATTTCTGTTCTTTGATTTTCATTATGTTAAGGCAACATCTTGCACTTATTAATGTCCTTTATAAAAAATGAATTATTTCTCAATAGATGGCAAGGGTAAAAATTATATATA
Source organism: Dinomys branickii (assembly GCA_004027595.1). Lineage (NCBI taxonomy): Eukaryota > Metazoa > Chordata > Mammalia > Rodentia > Dinomyidae > Dinomys > Dinomys branickii. Next base: position 26,884 of record PVLD010020044.1, read on the forward strand.
TCCTTGTTGTTCTTTTCCCTTGCCATGATGGAAGAGACTTTGGCAAGTGCTCACATCTTATTTCTCTGAAGAAAAATGCAGCAATTAACATACACCAATGTGAACTACAAGGTGGCTCAAGGGATGGAGGAACCAAGTGGACAAGTTTCCCAAGGAGGATTTTTAAGAAGTTTTAGCTGAGTGTGATGCACAAAATATAATGCTACATATCATGCAGCCTCCATAGAAGTCAATTTTGTGTTACATATTTTTTCTCCTAAACTCATCAACAACTGGATTGCACAGCTTACAAGTACTATATTGTAGAATAGCCAGAAAGAATATTACTAGCACCGTTGCCAGAAAATTTATTATACTCTCAAAAGCAAAACTAATAATGAGATATTTAAGGATCTTCAGGAAGATGACATTTAGGGTGCAATTAGACTGGAAAACATGGATGGCAACTGAATTAGGTAGAACTGGAAGGCAATTAAATTATTCCTAACTCCTGGCCAATTGCTAGAGAAACAGGGGAATATTTGGTTTTACTTCCTTGTCTGAAAAGTTGGCTTACTATAGGAAAAACACATTGCCTTTAGGAAACATTTTCAGATGATAATAAAGGAAAAGTGGAAACACGGTATAATGTTCTTGCTTATGAAGCAACACATAAACTCATGACATTTTAACTGACTTTAATGTTTTCCAAAGTGAAATGAGTTTACTCTTTTTCTTCATGTCAATCCCAAATTTACCTGTTTATACAATTACTAAGTCAAAATCCTTATTTTGAAATATTTATCTGCTGTAAAAATTATACTACTAAGCACATGTAAATCAGATATGGAAAAATAGTATTGACCATGAGAACTACTGAATAATAGAAAGGCATCATGAGCTATCTTTCCATGGAGGGTTTCTGCACCTGGAAAATGTTATTCTTGCACTCTAATCTGTAAAATTAATGTCTCTGAAATGGTCAGTATACCTTCCAACTTTCTAATTTTCTTATTTTATTGACCTGGCAAATTAAACTAGGAAAGGAAGAGAAAATTTTGCTTTGTACATTGAACTCCCACAATTCTCAAAAATTGATATCCAGAAATATTTTTAGCCCTGGTCTTGCATTAGTTTTTCTTGCAGGTGTAGGGAATTACCACAAACTTGGATAAAAATAAAACAGTATCTTACATTTCTATAGTTTAAAGTTTCGACACGGTTTCACTGGAGTCAGATCAAGGGACCAGAACAGCTTCTTTTTGTTCTAGAGGTTCTAGTGGTGCATCCGTCTCACAGACTTTCCCAGCTTCTACCGACCAGCCACACTCCCTGGAGCGCTGGCAACCTTCTGCAACTTTAAAGCCACTAACTCCTCATTTCTATGACCCTTGTTTTACAGTCACATGTCCCAAGAAAACCCCACAAGATGTTCTCTATTTCCAAACACTCCTGTCATCAAACTGCCAAACCCACAAAAATCCAGGATAATGTCCATAAATCAGGTTCCAAATTTTAGTAACAGACCCAAGGTTTCTTTTGCTTTGAAAGGTAACATATTACTGTATTTCAGACATTAGGATATAGACAATTTTGGATTACGGGAGCAGTAATTCTGCCTTTCATAAACTTTGAGACATATTCAACTACTGAGGAGATTATTTGTTTCGTTTTTTAATTTGATTTTATTATTCATTAAAGCCAATGTAGTAAACACAGAGTCCTTGGCAATCATAGCTATTATGCAAAGTCCTTAGCTCAAAAGATGATGAGAATTTATAGCTAGTATTTCTTAGCTGTGGTGGGAATTGCAGTTTCCCCTTGTTGTGGTTTGTGTCTAGAAGTCCTCCCCCACCCCCCAGTACTAATGCAGTCATGGAAGGCACTTTTCAGAAGTAGATGGATCTAGCGTGTGTGGTGCTGAGATCAAGGTTGTGTGATTACTAAGTCAGTCCACTGGTTGGTTTGGCAAAGCTCTGGCTAAGACTGAGGATGTGAGTGCTACACCAGTCCTAGGGCAGGTAGCCTGCAAAAAGCACAAGGGACAGAAAGAGGGCTCGTGGGTTTTTGCGTGGCTACTAGCTGTGGACTATTTCTTCTCTGTGATGCCCCTCTGCCATGCCACTTTCATGGAGCCAGCTGATTATAGACTGAAACTCTACAAATAAGCCTTTCCTCCTTTAACTTCAAGCATCAGGTACTTTTGTCTCAGCAGTGAGAAAAGTAACTAATACCACATAAGAAACATGAGACACCATTTAAGAAATATAGAGAAGACACTACTTAGGAAATATAGAAGAGAAGAAAATTCTAAAGGCCATTTAGAAGAGTATCAGTGATTCCTACTTACAGGAATGCAGAAAGTGTCAAGAGGACAAATGCTACACTAACATAAGGGATAGAATAAGGTCCTACTCTTGGAAGCTGAGAGCACACTGGTGAGAGTAGAATGGGGAGCAAAGAGTTCCAGGGACTGCAGAGATGGGAAAACATGAAAATATTAGTCAAAGAATTCAAAATGTCAGTTATGGAAGATGGATTAAGTACTAGAGACCTAATACCCAGCATAGTTGTGGTGATATTTTTATATATTTTAAAAATTGCTAAGAGGATACAGCTTATGTAGTACTTTTATTATCTAACTAAATAATAATGATAAATTCAGAAGGTAGAAGGAAACTTTTGGAGATGATGAGTATGTTTACAGAACAGATTGATGGCCTGGTTTCACAGATAAATATTTACCTCTAATCTTAACAAGTTTCATACATTAAATATGTACATCAATCATATCTCAATAAAGTAGGTTTTAAAAAGTTGAAAGAACACTGAAATCACAAGAAAATACAACTAACATGCCAAATCATGATGTATAATATCAGAGAACTGAAGATGCAAAGAATATTAATAAACTAAAGTTGAAAATGTAAGGAACCCAACCTAAAAGATACACAGCATTTTCATCTATAGTGGGTTAGCTGAACCATGGGTAAGTTGGCATAACTGTGAAGTAACATTCAAAGTTTGAAGGCGCCTGTTTGACTGCATGTGATTAATGAATGATAATTTCCCTTTTGATAGCCACAACTCAGATTATACTTCTGAATCATGCATCTATAAATATGATTAGTCACTGGTTATTTCAACTTGTTCTTCTGATAGATACTACAAATTCACCATGTTTACAATTTGTTTTCATCTTTCTGAATGTATTGTTTTTCCTGTGCTTCCTTTTAGAATAAATGCACCATCGTACACTCAGTTGTTAAATCAAAAGTTTAGATTCTTTCCCACAGTTTCTATGCCAATCACTCATCACCATGCATTTGAAAGTCCACAAATGTTTTAGATATTTGTACATGTCTTTCTTTTTATTAAATATCTTTTCCTTTTTATTGCCTCCTTTTCTTGCAGGGTAAGTCTAGTGTTAATAAACTCAGCTTTTGTGTATCTAAGGTGTCCTAAATTCTCTTTCATTCTGAATGGCAGATGTGCTGGACATAAGACTCTTGGTTGAGAGTTTATTCTTTTAGAAATCTGAATATATATTCTGATTACCTCTGAAATTTCTACTGAGATATCTACTGGTAATCTTACTAAAGATTCTTTATGTACTGGAAAAAACTTTTCTCGTGCTATCATCAAGATTGTTGTTCTCTGCTCCTCAAACACTGATTATAATACGTCTTGGTGTATATATTTTCAGGCCATCTTGTTTGGGCTTTTTCCAGCTTCTTCAATTTTCATGTTAAAGGATTTCTTCAAATTTGAAAGGTTTTCTACCATTAAATTTGAAATTTTCTTGCCACTCATTTCTCTTTTCCTGTTGTGATTTCCATGGTGTGTACTTGGGCTTATGTGATGGAGTGCTACAGGGCCCTGCTGAAATAATTCCTTTGGTTTTTTCCTGTGTTCCTCAGACAAGATAATTTACATTGTCATTGTTTCCTCTTTATTGAAATTTCCATTTTGTTTATATGGAGTTGTCTTAGTTATGTTCTCATTGCTGGGCCAAATTACCCAACAACTACAACTTAAATGAGGGACAATTTACTTCAGCTCAGTTTGCAAAGATTTCAGTTCATAGTTAGCTGGTTTCAAGAAAAGGTAGCATGGGAGAGGGGTGTGGAGGTGCAGAAACAGTCCATGGCATGGCAACGATAAAGGTAAGGGAGGAGGAAGAGCACTTCCAGGCCACTCCCACAGTGACTCGTTTCTCACCAGGCTTGAACTATCTACATCGCCAACAACTACAAACCCATCAGTGGACTAATCCAGTATCACACACCCACGATTCAGTCACCTCCCAAAGTCCTACTTATGAGCATATGAGGCTTTGGGGGGACATCTAGATATAAAGCATGACAAAAGTTTTCTTAACTTTCTCTATACTTCCCTTGGTTCTTTGATTGCCCTTACAAATGCCTCCTTTTAAAGACTTTGTGAGTAGATCTGCTGTCAAATCTTTTTCAAGACATTTCTGTTAATTTAGGCTTCTTCACCTGTGAACAGGCCATATCTTCCTGCTTCCTTAAATAGCTTGTGATTTTTTTATTTGTTTACTTAGAACTACATATTTGTCATTGTTGGTAACTCTGGAAGTTAGATTTTCCCTCTTTCTCAAGATTTTTTTTTTTCCATTTTCTTTCAGTAAGATTTTTCCTTTCATTCTAATTGTAGGCTATTCTCTGTTGTAGGTTATCTGTGTGTCAAGGGTTAATTTAAAGTGTAAAGTTAAGGGTTTTTTAGGTCTTCTCTAAGCCCACAATTTTCTCTCAACATGTATAATCACTTTCTAATTGTTACAACATATGTATTTGCATTTGAAAGTTCTAGTGTTTATCTCCCCAACAGGAAAAAGAGAAAAACAAAGAGGTGAAGGCCAAAGGACTGTTCAATCCCTTGGAAGTCATTTTAGCCAATTAGAGTGGGGCCTTTGAAAATGGACTGAGGTGTGCTCGCTTCGGCAGCACATATACTGAAAATGGACTGAGGTTCAGCAATGGCCATCTCCCTACTTTGGGTGCACCTTTGGACGAGGTGCAGCAACCAGTGGTTAGAGCACAGGTCCACAGTGTTTGTTTTGTTTTGTTTTGGTACTGGGAATACAACTTACAACCTCGCACTTGCCAGGCGGGTGCTGTGCCGCTGAGCTACAACCGTGGCCTGGTCCACAATGCGTGAGGGAAAGCCTCATTTTGTCTGTTGTGGCACAGGCAAGCTGTGTGCAGATGGCTGCAGTATGATGTATGAAGCTGCGTACCATAGAGCTGAGGTGGAAAGACAACAGCTGCTACCAATACGCATGCAAGCTGACTAAATAAACCACCAGGTACCATTCAAGCCTTTCCTTGTAAGATGCAAACCTTTTCATTTTAATTTTGGAACTCCACAGTTCCATTGCACATGGTCACATTCAATACCTCCAAGACACTCTTGTCTGGGTGAGGAGAGAGAGTTCTGTTGCTTCCCACTCCATCACCTTCCCATAACCATCTCTCCACACTGTTGTGGTATCTGTAGATCTGTAACGTGCCTTGAGCCCAGAAGTGTGGGGCTTCCTGCTTTGTTGTTTTTCAAGTTTGTCTTTATGTTTCTCTGTGGTTCCACGTGAATTTTAGTATTTATTTTATAGTTCAACCAAAAAAGAACTTCCTGGATATTGATAATTGTATTGAATCTGCAGTGAGCTTTCAGTAGCATAGAAATCTTCACAATATTAAACCTTCTAATGTATGAACATAGAATATTTTTCTGTCCTTTAAAATTTCAGTGATCTTTTATCATTTTCAGCAGATACACTTTAGTGTTGCTCCTACTGTTAAGTTTATACTTCTTTTTTTATTTTAAAGAGAGAAAAAGATACAGAATTTGAAAACAAGATGATAGTAAATTAACAATGGTTATTATATACTATATCATTATCTTCAAAGTAGTTGTTCAAATTACCAAATACAGGCATGCAAAATTATCAAACAATATAAACACAAAGTGTTCCTTTCAATGAACTAATAGAAATGAGTAGTACAATAATCTTAGCTATCTTGTGTATATATACATATGTATATATACATGTGTATATATTTCCTTCCTTTCCCCTATCCCAGTTCTTCTTTCCTTTAGAGCAGTTTCTTTATATATCACATTGGTGTTATCATAAATGATAGTATTTTTAAATTTAATTTTTAGATTTTTGTTGTTATTAAATAAAAACATGAATCATTTTATATCCTGACACTTTACTGAAAATATTTAATTGTAAATGCAGCAAAGGACTGATCCTGATCGTTCATATCTCAAAATCTGCATTGCTGAGGGGAACAACGTGCTGGTTAAACGTTTACGCTATCCCTCTTTATAAATAAGAAATGGAGAGTTCCGGGAAGATGGCGACCAGGTGAGCAGCAAAGGAGCGATCCTCCTTAATAAACACCAGCAGCTCGAGACAGACTTATTGATCGTGAATGCCGGGACCTCGGCTGGGAAGTTCAAACTGAACGTATTTCTCTGAGCTGCCGGGGGAGATGCGGTAGGGCGGCCCAAACTGCCGTGGGGAGATGTGGGAAAGCCCCAGACGCTGGGAGCCAGAGACGCTCTGCGCGGGGAGGAAGTTTGGCTGGGTCCGAGCGCCCTGGGAGCACAGCCAGCTCGATCCCTCCCGCCTCCAGAGCCGGTGCAGCTTTCCGGCGACTCCCGACAGAGATCGGCTTTTTAGCGGCGGCAACGCCCGGCAGTCCCACATTTCGCGCATATCGGGCAGGCCGCGCAGAAAGCCCCAAACGCTGGGAGCCAGAGACGCTCCGCGCGGGGAGGAGGTTTGGCTGGGTCCAACCGTTCTGGGGGCATAGCCAGCTCGGTCCCTCCCGCCTCCAGAGCCGGCGCAGCTTTCAGGCGACTCCCGACAGATCGGCTTTTTAGCAGCGGCAACACCCAGCAGTCCCACATTTCGTGCACATCGCGGGGGCTGTGCAGAAAGCCCCAAAGGATAAACTGGCACTTGGAACCTTCCTGCCTGCAGGGACTCTGAAAACTGGTGAGCTATCTGCGCTTGCGAGCAGATCACCGAGTGGGGGAGGAGATCCATTCCTTTACCTGCAGGGAACCCTGGGAGGACAGGGGAGCGGTCTTACACACCTCACCCAGGTCACTTGGTAGGGAGGATCTAACCATTATCTGTACAGCCTTTTAAGCGGAACTCTCAGGAGAAACCTTAAGGGACATTCCCCCAAAGAAAAGTCATTGGAGCAACCTATGCAGCAGACCTTTGCCTGCTGAACTGCCTGGGGAATCTACTGCTCAATATTTTGAATCAGATACCCAAAAAAGAGAAGACAGAAGAACAAATCTCAGCAGAAAGCTTAAGGGACATTCTCCCAAAGAGAAGGAATCATTGGAGCAGCCTTTGCAGCATACCTCCGCCTGCTGAACTGCCTTGGAATTTATAGCTCCACATTTTTAATCTGATACCCAAAAATGGGAAAACAGAGGAGCAAAACGCACTATCAAAACTCAAGCCCACCCAGAACAAGTTTTGCAAATGAAGATACAGGGGAACCAGGAAGCCTCATAACTTCAAGATATGAAACGATTGCATCCGAAATGAAACAACTCCAACAGGCCATGAAAGAGCTTAAAGCAGAAATAACCCACATACCCACAATGATTTCTCAGATAAAAGACGAGATGAAACCAATGATGGAAGAAATGCTCCATTTACACAGACGAGAAATAGACAAAAGTCTAGAAGAAAATAGGAAACAAATAGAAACCTTACAAGAGCAATTCAGGAATGAAGTACCAATACTGAAACAGGTCCAAAGAGAATGCCAGGATTTGAAAACTAACGCTGAAAGCATGAAAAACCGTTTAAATGAAACCGAAGATAGAATTTCAGAACTTGAAGACAGCATGGCAGCTTATGAGCGTGAAAGGAAGAATCTCGTGATATCATCAAAGACACAAGAAAAGTCAATCCAACAGCTGCAAGATGAGGCAAAACGTAA
>PVLD010020045.1:0-34858 GCA_004027595.1 Dinomys branickii
CCTTGTCTATAGATTAGTTGTGATTGTACTATTTTCTATGATAATGGGTATCTGTTTGTCAATATGTTTTTGTACTTTTATGTTTCTAAAATAAAAAAAAAAAAAAAAGAAGAAAAAGCCCAGTAGAATGATTTAAAATGTTTTGGGTTTGGCTAGAAAGGAAGCTCCAGTAAAACCGCAACTTGGTAAGATGGAATAGAGGTCAAATTGGTCACTGAAAAGGCTAGCAATAAGGACCCAAGTATTTCAGAAGAGGGCGATAGAAAAGCTGGCCTGAGGACATCACAAGAACCAACAACACTACACCCTTTGCAGCCTGAAAATTGCAGTACAGAAGACTTTGTTTTTAGAAGAGAACCCCACAGCATGATGTTCCAGAATGACAGTGGCCTAGGAAGTTTTTCCTCAGGATTTGGCTCATAGTCACTCAACTCCTACAGCTAAGAGAAAAGGAAACCTGCCTACTGCTCCAGCTGGTGGCAGACCTTGACATCATCTGCGTAGTCCTGGTTTTAGGTGCACACGTAACGCAGGAGTTGTGGGATCAGGAAGGTTTCCCCCCAGGTTTTAGAAGTTCTGGGAGGCCAGGCAGTGTGCCCCCAAGAGGCCAAAATGTGAATCTGTAAGTTAGAAGTTAAAAGTGCAGTAGAGACCCGAGAACTCTGGAGAAGCCAGGAACATGGACTTTCTGAAGAAAAGAGCAAAGTGGGAGCCCCAGAGAGAAGCCCTGGAAGAAGCCATGGGAGTTATAACCACTGGCAGTGCCATAGGGGCAGAGCCACCCGAGCCTGCTGGAGTTCATATCTTGCCACAGATTGCCTCAGATGCTGGACATGAAACTATAGGAAATAATGTTTGCCCTGCTGGATTTTGGACTTGTTTCGATCCTGTTCCTATCTATCCATGTATTTACACCTTTTTGGAATGGTAATATTTATCATGTGCCATTTATGTTAGAAGTATTTAACTGCATTAGTACAGGGATTTATAGCTAAGAGTTTGCCTTAAATCTTAGAAGAGATTTTTGACTTGGACTTTTCAGCAGAGTTGGAGTAAATGTGTCTTGTATAAAGAAATGTACATGAGTCTTTGTGGCCCCAGGAATGAAATGTTTCAGCTTGTATCTAGACGTCTTCCCAATCCTCACACAGTCATAGGTGGGGTTCTCTGGCGTGGCTGGATCTAGGGTGTGTGATGCTGGGATCAAGGATGAAATGTTAAAATTAAATATGTGAATGCTGCCCACCCTAAGTGTGAGTAACCCGGGTAAGATATAAGGGACAGAAAGAGGGTCATTGCTTGTCACTTGCTGCCAACTGCCTTCCATTCTTTGCCAGGACTCTTTCTCCTCTACAATGTCCCTCTGCCATGCCACCCTAGCTTTGAGCCAGCCAACTATAAACTGAAATGTCTACAAGTATGAGCTAAATAAACCTTTCCTCCTTTTACTTTGAGTGTCATGTATTTTGTCTCAGTAACAAGAAAAGTAACTAAAACATCAAATTTGTCCTGTTTTTCATTTTTGATTTTACATTATTTATGGTCAGAAAATATACTTGTTATGATATTTGTACTGCTGAGTAGTCTAAGGCTAATTTTGTGCATTACATAAATCCATCACTAAGAATATTCCCCCATGTAATTGAGCATTATTAGCATTTTATTTTTGTTGGATGGAATATTCTCCATATGTCAATTAATTTCATTTATTGTATTTTTCACACCTGTCATTTTCTTAATGATTTCCTACCTACAGGACCTATGCACTGTGGAAGATAGAAAAGTACATTCTCCTACTATTATTGTTTTGCTCTTTATTTATTCTTTCAGTTCTGTTAGTATTTGCTTTATTTATTTTGATATTCTGATTTTGGATAAATAACTACAGTTGCTGTATCTTGTTACTGACTATTTAATGACCTACTTTGCTTCTTTTTAGAGCCTGTAACACAGACCCTATCATTCTTTAAAAGGTATAGACAGCTTTGTTATATTTTCATTATTATTCCACAGGATATCTTTTTCTATCATTTCATTTTCACCTTATGTTTGTCCTTGAAGCTAATGTGACTATGTTGATAAGAAATACTCGCATCTTTTGTTTTTATGTCCAATCTGCTGTCCTAAGTCTTGACTTGTGAATTTAGTCTATTTATGCTTAGCTCAATCACTGATAAAGACTTATTCTTGCCATTTTTGTATCTGTTTTGTAGCTGTTATTGCTTCTCCCTATATTTCTTTCAAAGTTCATGATTTCTGTGATTATAGAATTTAATTTCTTTCTTTCTCTACTGTTTGGTTACTCCAGTTTTTCCTTAAGTGTTTGGTGTGAAATTACATAAATACTTTATAGCTGCAATGTTCTACTTTTTTGGGAAAACATCTGAACTGGTATCACATGTGAAAACCCTCTGTTTTTACTATTCCCTCCTCTTGCATTTTAGATTAGTGATTTTACATTTTATCTTCATTATATTATGTACCCACCAGAGAATTATTAGGGTTAAGTTTAATGTGTTGATTTGACTTATGTACTACTGTTGAAAACGTTTTATGCATCATTATTACATTAGAGCATCATGAATCTCAAAAATGTTAACTTGTATTCATGAGTTTTGTATATTTAAATGCTTTAAATTTTTCATTAGTAGTTCTTCATCACAATTTGAGGAAGTTCTGATATATCTTTTGTAAGACAGCATTAGTGGTGACTGACACCTGGGCTTGAGGGAAACTTTTTCTTTTCATTTTGGCTTTACTGTAGTATTTTGATCACTTCTGTGGCTTTCCTCGGAGGATCTGTATCTCTGCCTTCCCAACCTTCGGGGGTCTCACTGCACTTTAGCTTCATATTCACAGCTTCACACAGCACCCTCTCAGAGGCACACTACTTTGGCCACTCAAACTGTTTTTAAATCTAGTTTCAAACTTCCTTGTCCCGTAGATCTTGCATCTTCATGTGTCTCAAACCAGTAGCATATAGATGATACCTACGTCTGCCACCAGCTAGAGCAGTAAGAGGTTCTGTGTGCCTGATTGGCTGAAGATGGTGGACTGAATTCTGGAGAAACAATTCTTAATCTCTTTGCTGGCTCCATCCCAGAGCATGATAACCTGGGACTTTCTTCTCAGAGGAAAATCTTTCACTTTTGCGATGCTGAAGCTGCAAATGGTGGGCCCTGTTGGTTCTTGTGATGCCCTCAAGCTATCTTTTATATTATTTTCTTCTAAAGTACTTGGCTTTCTAGTGTTAATCTTTTTAGGAACCAAGTACTCCCCTGTTCCATCTTCACAGGCTACAACTTTAACAGAGCCTCGTTTCTGCCCAAATTCAAACAATTTTAAAATGTTCAGCTGCATAACTGCTCTTGATTCTCAAGGTAGAGCTGGCTAAAAGCACACGATAGTACCTAGGCCACAACCTCCAGTTGGAGTGTGTTGACATTTCTTCTGGCAGGTTAATTAGCCTATTGCCCTTAATTTCAGATTCCAATGATATCACTGAACAGGGACGAAACTGAGACAAATTTTCTATCACAGCACAACACGTATGACCTGGTGTCTAACCGCCAATGCAGTCCTTGTTCCCAGCTGAAATCTCCTAAATTTGGTCTTTACCAGATGCATTTTTGTCAGCCTTTTAGTCTGTTGAACTCTGCCCAGCATATCCTGTCGAGCTCAGTTTACAGCCTTCTAGGTCTATTTCTCTGGCCAACATCTCCAAACCTTTTCAAACTCTTCCCTTACCAGTTCTAAAGGCCAATTCTAAAGGCTTCTGAGCCACCAAGATAGGTAACATCACAGCTATGACCCCACATCCAGCTTAATAAAATCTTAGTTGCTTTCTGGTGACTGAGACACAATACCTGATGCCCACAACTTAAGCAGGAAAAGTTAACTCTCAGAGTTTACAGAGTTTTGAGTCCAGAGTGACCTGGTTCCAAGACAGGGTGGCACGGCAAAGAGGTATGGCAGAAGAGAAGTGACTTATAGCATAGCAGGCAGAAAGCAGAGAGGGGTCAAGGGAGGAAGACAGACTATATATACCTCTTCTTCAGGCCATGCTCATTGTGAGCCACCTCTTTCCACCAACCTTAACCTCCCATTTATACACCTAAAAATGGGTAACTCCAGTGATGAATGTCAAACGCCCATGATCCACTCACCTCCCAAAAGCCCCACCTATGACATTTTAGATATAGTAACATCCAATGTAGAGCCACAAACAGTAAATGGAGACTTTTCCATTCTTCGATCTCTTTCAGTTCAGTCATTTTCAGCATCCTGATATAATCCAAGAGATTGAGGATTATGTGAAAAATGATTGATAAGGGCCTTCATTTTGGCCTATAATAATAGAAAATAGCATGCCTCCATTAGAAGAGGTCAACAAAAAGCAAAATGTTTACTTTTCTCTGTTTAATAATACAGAGAATGCTTTTATTTTAATTGATAGAGGTCATTATCTTTTCAGTTGCTAGTTGTTGGCCAGTTACCTGCACAGTCCCAAATATTTTACATTTTTCTGATTTAAGTTCACCCACAGTTCTACTCTTATTCTCTTGTTATGATTTTTTATTCCTATTATTTTTTTGTCTTGTTTATAATTAACTTTGGTATAGCTCTTTTTGTCTGTATCTACCATCTCAACACTCTTTATTCAAAGGGATAGGCATGCACTATAATGCACAAGCTTAAACAAGTCAAAGAAATGGAAGAAAATAAAGAAAGTAGGGCATTAAGATTGTTACTACACAACACCAGAAAGCTATTATAGGAGCGTGAAGGAAAGAAAAGAAAAAAGTCTTTGAATTGCTTTGACTGCATGTAGCTGATTTTTAAAATTTTTGAACAACGAAGTGACTCAGTTCTTTAGTTTGTGTTTCTTCATCACTGACAGGAACTGGAAATAGATGGTAATTTCCTGTAACCACTTCTCTTTTCTTTCCTTATGATTTATTACATCTCAAACTTACAATGTGACAAACTTTCAGGGCCTTTTTAATGCTTCTCAAAGTCTGATTTACCATTACCTATAGCTAAAACGATTTTATCAGTGAAAAAATGCCTGTTTATTTCAATCCATAGTCTGGGTTTTTATGGAGATTCCACTAAATCAATCTGTTAATTAGATCATTAATTACCTCACTGGGATCAAACTCGGTTTTCAATTCTTTTCCCTTACTGAAGGAGGGAGGTTGAAAGATCTACTTCTCTGCTCCTGGTGCAGACAGGAGATCCTCACTGAGAAGGCCTGAAAACTGCTCTCACTGGGGTTCACTCGTGGGCCCTCCCTGCACATGCCAAGTGGACACAGGTGCTAAAGAGCTGCTGACACCATGGTTCGGGACTGAGATTCATCTATCTTCTGGGGGCAGAGCAGGCAGCTCATGACACTGCTGCCATTACTGTTTGAGGCTCCGCCCTCCGTGCACCTGGTGCAGAGAGGAGATCCTCACGGAGAAGGCCTGTGAACTGCTCTCACTAGGGCTTGTTCATGAGCCCTCCCTGTGTGTGCCTAGCCATGAAATGAGGTACAGGTGCAGACACTCAATAGCTGCTGACATCGCAATTTTGGACTGGGCTTCACTTGCCCCCTGCCCTCTGGGAGCTCACACATACAGGCAGTTTGTGATTGCTGTTGGTGCAGCCCATGCCTGGCTCCAGTGCGTGACCTGAATTGACTGGAGACACAGAATCAGCTGGCCCATAAACTGCTGACCCTGAAGTTTGTGTCCAGGTTTTGCCTGTATCTTGAACTGCCTGAGGTCATAGGACAACTGGTCTGGGAATGGCGCCACCAGTGCAATCAGATTCTGGGTCATACACGTCCCCTGAACTGCCAGGGGTCACCGGACCAAACCATCTGCCATCACCAGACATCACAGTTTGCGTCTGAGACTTGGAGGAACTAAGTACACTTCACCATCTACTGGAAGACCCCAGCCTAAGCAGCATATCGCAGTGGTTACTGAGAGGCAGGCCTGACCGACAGGAAACCTAGAGCCACTAGCAATCTTTGCTGAACTGGCAGAGAAAAGGGAGACTGATTGTTCTGCCTCCAGCATCAAACATGACAATGCAAAGGGCTAAGATGCAATCTCAGAACTCCACCCCACTCAGAATAAGTCCAGGAGATATCGACATAGGAGAACTTGGTAAACACATACCTGAAATTGCTGAAATGATTGCAGTGGAAGTAAAGAAACAACTCCATCAGGCCATAGAAGAGATCAGATCAGACATAATCTCTCAGGCAAAAAATGAAATCGCAATAATAATGAAAGAGATGCTCTGCACATCTAGAGAAGAAACAGATTAAAAAAATAGATGAACATAGGCAATGGATGTAAATGTTACATGAGCAATACAGGAATGAATTAGAATGCATGAAACAGACTCAGAAAATTTCTAAGAAATCAAAACTTCCACTGAAAGCTGGCAAAACTGCTTGAATGAAGCCGAAGATAGAATTTCAAATCTTGAAGACAGCATGGCAACTAACGATCATGAAAGGATCTCTTAAATCAACAAGAATCCAGGAAAAAGCAATCAACAGCTGCAAGATGAGGCAAAGAGAAATAATGTCAGACTAATAGAAGTCCATGAAACAGCAGGAGGCAATACAAATGACATAAAAAGAAAATTTTCCAAGCATGGAAAAAGAATCCAAGACACAGTTAATGAGGCATATAGAACTCCTACTAGTCATAACCATAATAAAACTACACCCAGACATATAATAATCAAGATCCCAGACGTCCAGCAAAAGAACACAACATTAAAAGCTGCTAGAGGAAAGAAACAGATCACCTATAAAGGAAAGCCCATCAGAATCATGGCAGACTACTCAACACAAATCGTCTAATCAAGAAGAGCTTGGAGTGAAGCATTGAAATATTACAGGACCTAGGGCAAAACAGCTTCCAACCAAGACTGATGTAACCTGCCAAACTATCCTTCAAGTTTAACGGAGAAATAAAATATTTACATGACAAAGAGCAACTGAAGTTCATGAGTGCCAAACTATCCTTACAAAAAGCACTAAAATATATTCTAGACAGAAAAGAAAATGACTGCAATTTCAAGAACAATAGAAAGGAGCCCTCAAGAAGAGTAAACAAGTAAACAGGTAGAAAAAGTAAGAAACCAATAGCAAGTAAATAACATGACAATGATAAATGAACACATAGTGGTTATAACCATAAATGTAAATGGCCTCAATTCACCAGTCAAAAGAAACAGACTGGCAGAATGGATTAAGAAACAAAATCCAACAATATGCTACATACAGGAAAACACATTTTACTCAAAAGGAAATCCATAGACTGAAAGTCAAGGGATAAAAATCAATCCTCCATGCAACAGGAACTCAGAAAAAGGCAGGGGTAGCTATAATGTCTGCAGACAATGTAAACTTCAAACTGAGAACAATCAAAAGAGATGAAGGTCACCACATGCTTGTTAGGGGAAAATTGCAAGGATGCAATAACAAACCTAAACATGTATGCACCAAATATCAGAGCACCAAACTACATAAGACAAATCTCAACAGATATGAAAACTCATATAATTAATAACACTATTGTAATAGGGGACCTAAACACCCCTTTGACATAAAGAGATAGGTCAACTGGACAAAAAAATCAGCAAAGATCTGAACCAAAGCTGCAAACAAATGGACTTAGTAGATGTATACAGAGTGTTCCACCCCACAACGTCAGAAAACACATTTTTCTCAGCTGCACATGGGACTTTCTCTAAAGTAGACCACATTCTAGCCCATAGAGCATACCTACCTAAATGCAAAAGAACTAAAATCATTCCATGCATATTATCTGACCAAAGTGCAATGAAATTGGAAATTAATGACAAAAGGAACTCCATAAACACCTGGAAATTAGACAACAACCTACTGAACAATGAATGGGTCACAGAAGAAATTTTTAAAAATACCTACAAACAAACGAAAATGTAGATACAACTTACCAGAATCTGTGGGATGCAATGAAAGCAGTCCTCAGAGGGAAATTTATAGCGGTGATCTCACACATAAGGAAATCAGAAAGAGGACAGTAAATAGCAGCATTAGCTGCACCTCACACTTTTAGAGAAAGAAGAACAAATGAGATCCAAAGCCCAAATAAGGGAGGAGATTAGAAAGATCAAAGAAGAAATTAATGCAATTGAAACAAAGAAAACCCTACAAAAATGAATGAATCAAAGAGTTGGGTCTTCAAGCAAATAAATAAAATTGATAAACCCCTAGCCAACCTTATCAAAAAAAGGAAAGAACTCAAATTCATGCGGTAAGGATAGAAAAGGATGAAATTACTATAGATCCTACAGAAATTCAGAAGATCATTAATGCCTACTGTGAAAATATTTATTCCCACAGGATAAAAAACTCAGAAGAGATGGACAGATTCCTCGATATGTACAAACTACCAAGGTTCAGTCAAGAAGATATAAAAACCCTGAGCAACCCAATATCAATTAATGAGATTGAAAATGCGATTAAAAACTTACTGACAAAGAAAAGCCCAGGCCCTGATGGATTCACAGCAGAGTATTGTAAGAAATTCAGAGAAGATTTAATACCAACACTCCGCAAACTCTTCAATGAAATGGAAAAGGAAGCAATTCTCCCTAACTCATTTTTGGAGGCAAGTATTATACGGACACCCAAACCAGAGAAAGACCCAACCAAGAAAGAGAATTACAGACCAATCTCCCTAATGAATATTGATGCAAAGATACTCAGTAAAATATTACCAAATAGGATGCATCAAATCATCAAGAAAATCATACACCATGACCAAGTCAGATTCATTCCTGGACTGCAAGGATGGTTCCATGTTCACAAATCAATTAATGTTATACACCATATCAATAAAGCCAAAGACAAAACCCATATCATCATCTCAGTACATGCAGAAAAAGCTTTTGACAAAGTCCAGCATGCATTCATGATAAAAATTCTACAGAAAATAGGAATAGATGGTCTTTGCCTCAACCTGATCAAAGCCATCTATGGCAAATGAACAATCAACATCATACTAAATGGACAAAAACTGAAACCTTTTACTTTAAAATCAGGAAAAAGATAATGTTGTCTGCTGTCACCACTGCTGTTCAAAATAGTTCTGGAAGCATTAGCCAGAGTAATTAGACAAGAGAGAGAAGTAAAAGGAATAAGGATAGGAAAGGAAGAAGTAAAATTATCACTATTTGCAGATGGCATGATATTTTACATGGAACACTCCAAAAACTCCACAAGAAGACTTCTTGAAGCAATTCACAAATTCTGCAGTGTAGCTGCGTACAAAGTCAACACCCAAGAATCAGTAGCATTACTATACACAAACAACAAACAGACTGAGAGAGAAATTAATACCGTTCACAACAGCATCCAAGAAATTGAAATATTTAGTAACCAATCTAACAAAAGAAATAAAAGATCTTTTTGATGAAAACTACAGTACTCTGAAAAAAGAGATCGAAGAGGATTTCAATAAATGGAAAAACATTCCTTGCTCATGGATAGAAAGAACGAACATTGTGAAAATGGCTATACTACCAAAACTGTTGTACAGATTCAATGCAATTCCCATTAAACCACCATTAATATACCTCACAGATCTAGAGAAAATATTCCTTAAATTCATCTGGAAAGAGAACAGACCCAGAATAGAAAAAGCAATTCTGGGCAACAAGGACAAGTCAGGTGGAATTACACTTCCTGACCTGAAATTATACTACAAAGCTACTATAATAAAATCAACCTGGTACTGGCTAAAAAACAGACCAGAACATCAATGGAACAGGTTGGAAGACACAGACACAACAACAAAAACATTCAGCCACATACTCTTTGATAAAGAGGCCAAACAAACTCACTGCAAGAACAATAGCCTCTTTAATAAATGGTGCTGTGGAAATTGGTTTGCCACCTGCCAAAGACTGAAAATAGACACAAGTCTAACACCGTGAACCAAATTCAAGTTAAAATGGATCATAGATCTCAGTATTAAAACAGAAACACTAAATTTATTGGAAGAGAAAGTAGGTAAAAACTTGAAGACATAGGCAGAGAGTTCATGAACAAAAGCCAAACTGCCCATGAAATGCTTCAAAGAATCAACAACTGGGATCTCATCCTACTGAAATGTTTCTGCACATCTAAAGAAATCATCAGCAGATTAAAAAGAAAACCCACAAATTGGGAAAAAATTTTAGCTCATTGTCCCTCAAAGGTCTTGTAACTAGAACATATAAAGAATTTAAAAACATCAGCCCCTCTAAATTTAAAGACCCAACCCTAAAATGGGCAGTTGAGATGAATACACATTTCTCAGATAAAGAAATACAAATGGCAAATAAGTACATGAAAAAATGTTCAACATCATTAGTCATTTGAGAAATGCAAGTTAAAAGAACACTGAGATTTCACCTCACCCCAGTAAGAATGGCTAGCATTAAGAAATCCACCAATAACAAATGCTAGAGAGGCTTTGGAGAAATAGGAACTCTACTGCTGGTGGGAATGCAGATTGGTGGAACCACTGTGGAAATCAGTTTGGAGATTCCTCAGCAAACTAGGTGTAGAGGTCCCATTCAACCCAGCTATTCCTCTTCTGGGTATTTTCCCAGATCTGAAAACATCATATCATAGTGATAAATGCGGCACAATCTGTAATTGCTAAATTGTGGAAGCAACCCAAATGTCCATCCACTGAGGATTGGATAAAACAATTGTGGTACTTTTATATAATGGAGTATTACTCAGCTATAAAGAAAGATAAAATCGAGGCTTTATAGGTAAATGGTCACAACTAGAGACCATACTCATAAGTGAAATAAATCAGACCTGCAAGTGTAAGCAACATATTGTGCCACTAGTGTAAGAACCTGAAAGAGTGAATAAAAACTAGGAGGTCTGATAGACATTGTGAAAGGAAAGGAAAATGATCAAAATAATGGGAAACTGGGGTGTGGGAAAGGGGGAATTTACGTATGTATATATATATCTATATATACACGATAGCTAACACTCATACTACTGTCCTCTATTGCTTTACTGAAAGTAACAGTTAGTTACTTGTTTGAATATTATTGCATATCCCTATTTGTTTTTCTGAGAAACCACTTTGAAGGTATCAATATGTAATACAACCATTGTTAGTTTCCTACCACCTTGTCTGTAACTCTGTATTGTTTGAATTATTCTTACACTATTTTGTAAATGGATGTCTGTTTGTTAATATGTTTTCTTCCCTTATTTTTATTCCCGGTACCAGGGATCGAACTCAGGACCTTGTGCTTGCCAGGCAAGCGCTTATGCCACTGAGCTATACCCCCAGCCCCATCCCTTATTTTTAAAAATAAAAAAAAAAACCCACTTCTCTAATCTTACGATTCACATCACTGGTAAACAGTCCAAAGCTTAAAGCTATCTCTTGGTTCATCAAGAGTCATCTCAGTGGCATAAACAATTGTGTGTTAAAGGGCCACCTTGTGAACAAGAAGAGATATTCCTTCTATTCTTAGGCTTCTTGCAATTGGATAAAACAACCCAATATTTAACAAAAGATATTCTATAATCTCTACAACCTATAAAGTTTCATGATTCTTAAGAAACTGTGTGGCCTACCATGAAATCAAGCGGGCTTGCACCAGACGCATGTTCTCACCCAGCATGAGCATTCAGGCCTGCGCCGCACACGTGGGCCACCCAATGAAAGGGCATGACCATCCACCAACTGCAAGCTATCTGTATATTTTGCTTCTCCATGGAACAGGGGAGCAGAGGCAAGGTTTAACCAACTCACCTGATTCTGGATGAGTACAATGCCTGGAAAAAGAGGGAAACAACTAGAATCCAAACCTGTGGAAATTAAGTTCAACAGCCTGTGGCCTACATACATCAGAGAGAAGACAGCTGATTATATTTTGCATCTACAAACCAAAACAATAAGTCACATTGGCTTGGATGATTACCATAGCTGGAGGGGGGCATAAACAGGAAAGCTTCTGATGCAGAGATGGCATCTCAAAAACCCTCAGGACCTAAAACTAGGCATACAAAATTGTGACTGGGCAGATCCCAAGACCAGATCTTGGGGAAAATCCACTCATTAAAAACAAACACTTTTTAAATTCAATCTGTTTTTTATTTTTTTCTGTATTGAAGTATTTTTTGCAGTTTCTTCATTGATTTTTCCCCCTCTCTTTTTTAGTTTCTTCTTTCTTTTTTCCCTTTCAAATATTTTCTCTTGTTTACTTACATTTATTTCCTGGTTTTGCTATTTATCTCTTTCTTGTTCATTCTCCTGCAAATGTTCTCTGACACTATTAAATTCATTTTACTCTTCAGTAGGACCACTTATCTCATCTTTCCTTATTCTCCCAGTCCACTGATTATTTTGTAAATTTTGCTGTTTTTATTCCTTAGTTAACCATTCTCTCTAGATTTACTTGTATAGCTACTAAGCATTATGAATTTCTAGATAGCTAATTAAGTTTATGCTATTGCTGTTGAATACTGTTCTATTGTTAGTAGAGGTAAACTATTCAATTTAGCAGGTATTTATTCTCTTTTTCATATTTCATTTGTCTTACTATTTATACTATAATTATAGATATATTTTCTATGGTTAAGGGTGATACACTTTTATCAATAGAGTTTGTCAATATCCAGGTTGTATTCAATGCTATAATTGACATTGGTTTTATTAGTATAGTCAATGTATCATAGCTGTTGCCATTAATCAGCATACTGGGGTGACAATATCTGGATTGTCTTCAGGTCACTGACAATTCTCTGGCACATTCCTGGAAAACTGGATACTGAGACAAATGCTGCAGTCTTTCATCCCAAACAAATGAAAGAGATTTGATTCTTGGATGGAGCCAAAGACCAATAGTTACACACACCCAGTAGACAATACTGGAAATTAGATATTAATTTAAGTGATCTTCATATGAGAAACACAGTTTGCCATTATAATCAATCTGAAAGCCAAAACACACAAACAAAACCTACAAACAAACAAAAAAATAAAAGTATGAGAAGACAAGTCAACAAAATGCCTCCAAAAACTCCATCTCCCCCAAAGTTGATTCATGGGTCATTAAACAGGAGGAAACCAAAATCACACTCTCAAACTACTCCACATAATATCAACAGAGATAACACAACTGAAGGCATATGCCAGGCTCATACAAGATATAAGAAAACAGATGTGGGCCAAATTTTTTAAAAATCAGCAATTAAAAAAAAAATCAGCCAAAGTTACTATTAAAAGATAAAAGAGCTACAAGAAAAAAATTATGAAGAACATGAAAGACCAGCAGAGAAAAGCACTCAACTCCATTGAAAGCTCCAGAACGAACTCCAGGAGATTAAAAATTCTATTAACAGCATGGACATCAAAAGTAATTGAGGGGCTGGGAATATAGCTCAGTGGAATATGCGCTTGCCTAGCAAGCGCAGGGTCCTGAGTTCGATCCCCAGTACCGCAAAAAAAAAAAAAAAAATTAATGGACAAGTAAGATATTTTTATGAAAAACAGCAACTAAATAATTCATGACCACCAATCTAGCAGTACAAAAACTCTCAAAGGTATCTAGGAAGAAAAAGTGAAGTCACTACTATAAAAGTTGTAATAGAATGAATATACCAGGTAGAATGAGCAGTTCAGCAGAAAGGAAAGATGCAGAGTCAGTTACAGGAGACTAAGACAGTAACAGGTTTAAGTTAATAGCTATCAGGAATAGCTCTGCATAAGAAAGGACTCAATTCCCCAATCAAAAATCACAGATTGACAGAATGGATCAAGAAACAAAATCCAATGATATGCTCTTAGAAGAAGCACTAAACTAAAAATCAAAGGATGGAAAACAACATTCTGTGCAGCAGGATGCCAAAACAAGCAGAAGTAACTTTATTATTTTCAGACAATATAAACATTAAACCAAAAGCATTCAAAAGAGGCAAAGAAGGTCCCTATATATCTGTTAAAACAACAATTCAATAGGATGAGATAAAATTTGTAATCATATATGCAGCAAACAACAAAACACCCAACTTTGTTAAAAAAAATACTACAGGACATAAAGGATTACATAAACATTAATAAAATAATACTTCATAATCTCATTACCACATTGTCACAGGGAGATCAACTAGAAAAACAGGGATATCCGAATTGAACTCAATGTTTGAATAAATGGATGTCATAGATTATCTCCAGAGTGTTCCACCCAAAACAACAAATACACATTCTTTTCATTAGCATATGGAAGTTTCTCGAAAGTAGAACGCACACCAGTGAACGCTATCTTTGAAAAAATGGACTTAATACACATCAACAGAGTCTTCTACCCAATGACATAATTCACATTCTTCTCAGGAGCACATATAAATCCCTCAAAAATATACTTCATACTAGCAAATAAGTCATGCTTAAGTAAATGGAGGGCTGGGGATATAGCTCAGTGGAATAAGCGCCTGCCTAGCAAGTGCAGGGTCCTGAGTTCGATCCCCAGTACCGTCAAAAAAAAAAAAAAAAAAAAACTTAAGTAAATGGAAAAGAATGAACATTGCCCCATGTATATTATTGGATCAGATCATGATAAATCTTGATATCAGTGACAAAAGAAATAATAGAAAGTGTGATAATGCATGAAAATTAAACCATACACTCTTGCATAAGAATTGGGACACAAAAGAAATCAAAGAAGAAATTACAACTCCTAGAGTGAAACGACAATGCAGGCACAACATACCAACGCCTATGGGACCCAGTGAAAGCAGTCCTAAGAGGAAAGTACATAGCTGTGAATACCTACATCAGGAAAACAGAGCAAACCCCAGTAAATAACCTAATGATGTAATTCAAGGTTCTGGAAAAATAAGAGGAACCTAAATCCACAGCAAGTACAACACATGCAAGTCAGTAAATGTAATACCTCACATAAACATAAGAATAAAAGGCATATCATTTCAATAGACACAGAAAATCCTTTGACAGAACTCAACATCATTTTGTGATAAAAACACTGCAGAAAATATAGTATAGAATAACAACTTATCACAATATAATAAAAGCCATGTATGACAAACCTAATGCCAATATTAGTGGGGAAAAGCTGACAGTTTCCCCTCTGAAGTCAGAAACAAAAAAAGAATGCTCACTATCATCATTCCTTTTCAAGAGTGAAACATTTAAAAGCACAAAACATTTACAAGCACAATTAGGCAATAATAAAAAGAAATAGTAGAGATATGCATAGGAAAGAAGTCAAATTATTATTATTTGTAGATGATATATTACTCTAAATAGAAGACCCCGCAAAAAACAAAAGAACACTTTTAGAGGTAATGACCAAATCCAGTAACATAGCAAGATAAAAGTCAACAAATAAAAATAAACAGTGCTGTTTTATATGCATGTCTTCATCACTAATTATGTACACTGAGAAAGAAATTAGGAAAAGATACCATTTACAATAGTACCAAAAAAGATATACACTTAAGAATTAACCTAAGGAAGTTACAGAATTCCACAATGTAAAATAGAGTACTTTTTAAAAAGAAATCAAAGATATCAGAAAATAGAAATATTCCCCTGTTCCTGCCTGGGCAGAACCAATACAATCAAAATGGTCATACTTTCAAAAGTGATATAGATTTAATGCAATCCCATTAGAATCTTGAAGAGCTGTTTTCATATAACTAGAGAAAGCATTCCTAAAATTCCATGGAATCAGAACTCAGAATAGCAAAAGCAATCCTGAGTAACAAGAGTAAGGTGAGAGGCACCAAAGTTGAAGTTATATTACAAAGCTACAGTGATTTTTAAAACTGAGGCATGGTACTGACATAAAAACAGGCATGAATGGAACAGAATAGAGGAAGCAGGAAAAATTCCAAGCACATTCAGCAATTTTGTTTCACAAAGAGGCCAAAAAATTCACTGGAGGAAAGATAGCCTCTTTAATAACTGTATTTCTCACCAAGCACTAAAATAAAATCAAAATGGATAAAGGAACTAAATGTAAAAACAGAAACCCTTAAGCTCCTAGAAGAAAAAAAAAGTAAAACTTTTGAACTCAAAGGCATAACCAAGGACTTTCTGAACAGAATTGTGGTTGCACAGGAAATAGTACTGAGAATCAACAATTGGGGTTAGATCAAATCAAAAATCTTCTACACAGGAAAGAACCAACCAACAATGTGAAAGGACAAAAAGCAATTGCAAAAGTTTTTCCAGCTATTCTTCAGAGGACTGATATCTAGAACATACAAAAAATTCACAAGACAGCTAAGATAAGTGTGCCACTAATTTCTATTGCTTTATTGAAAGGAACAGTTAATGTTTAATTGTTTGACCATTCTTGAATACCTGTATCTGGTAATCTCAGAAACTACTTTGAATGTAACAATATGTAACATAACAACCATTGTTAATGTCCTATCATCTTGTTTTGAAATTCTGCATCATTGTTATTGTTTTTTATTGTTTTGTTTTTTTCCTTTCTTCAGTTTTTTTCTCTTTAAAACAACAAAAAAAGAACATCCAAAAATTAGACATCATAAAATAAGAGATCCAATAAAAAATGCGCAAGTGAAATCAATACACCATTCAGAGAAGTACAATTGCCAATAAACATGAAAAATGTTCGTCATCACTGGCAATTCGAGAGAACTGCAAATTAAAACAATACTGAGAGAAGAAAAATAGAACAAGAAAAAAAACGCTAGTGAGATTCCACCTTTCCATCTGGGGAAAGAATGCCACCATCAGAGTCAGATAACAGGAAATGAGGGTGAGGTGGTGAGGGAAAAGCAGCCCTTCTACATTGTTGGTGAGAATGTAAAGTACTGTAGCACAGCTTTGTAAATCACTGGGGGAGTCCTCAAACAACTAAAACTGGAAACTTCATTTTATCTAGCTATTCCCCATCAATGTATCTTTCCAAAAGAGTTAAAGACATCATATTACAGAAGAATGATAATTATAAGAATCATAATTAATATAAGAATTATATATAAGAATATATATAAGAATTATATATAAGAATCATAATATAAGAGTTATAAGAATCATAATTATCATTATAATTATAACACAATTAAGTACTACTTTGCTATGAAGAAATGGAAACTTACGTCATTTGTGGGAAGATGGACTAAACTTAAGACCATAATATAAGGTGAAGTAAATTAGATGCAAAGCTTAAACATCACATTTTCTCTTATATGAAAGATTATAAATAAAGAAAAGATTATAAATAAAGATTATAAATAAAGATTGAAAGATTATGAAGATTATAAATAAAGATTATAATTTATAATCTTATGAAAGATTATAAATAAAGAGCAAAAAAAAGATACATAATAACAAGTAAGGAGGTAGAACTTTCTCAAATGGGAAGAGGATTCAGCAATGGAGGGATCAGGGAGGAAGGGCATGGAGAGAATGAAAAAAGGAATTAACCCTTGTTATATATGTGCATCAGCTCCACATGAGGAATGTAGACATAAAGTACTGCAAATGTATGTTAATAGTAAAGAAGAAGTTGTGTGCTGGGAGGTGAGGATGCAGGCCAGGTATGTATTTCTTATTAGATTCCCAATGTCATAAATTTAATATACAAACGTGTGTAGTACATTTCCTTATATTCATGACTATTTACAAAAGAATGTGACATTAGCATTGTGACATCAGTATTAAGAAAGTCCCCATTCTACAGACTGTATAGAGTGAAAATGAGCAAGGGTTCCAGAATCCTTGGTAGGTGATATGGAACTCGTGAAGCCTGCTTCTGATTTCATACTATTCTAGGTTTCTCTTCATCTACTGAGCAAGATTTTCAGATATTATTAACCTCAGCCCAATATTGGTCTTAATACAGTAAGAGTGTTTAGTCGCCTTTTGTTGTGCTGTATTGACAAGATGATCCTGTTCCCCAATACTTACAGAATATTTTAACCTCAGGGATTATAATTCCTCCAAGAGGAACTGTCAAATCCAGTGGAAAAAAATTAAATTATTTGGCTTGTTGCAATGCACACAAAAACAAATAAATAAAAGAAGTGTGAAAGTTAACAAAGCCCTAAAAAGCGAAGGCAACACAATTTCTTCAAGCAAGCACTGAATAAAAAATTTTCTTTCACAAGTAGCTATGAAACAAACACATGGTAGCTTATCAGAGACCTATAAAATGAGGTATTGGAGGCTTATTTCATAAAACAGCATACCTCAGCCTTTAGATTTATTACTTCTGATGTTTTATGTGATCTAACATTCTTATGATCATGAGACAAACTTTCTGAGCTATACAATTAACCTGGCTAACCATCCATAGTTTGATAAGAACAGATCACTGATTTAACTAATCTCACAGCAAATACAATAAGATATCATCTCAATCCAAGGTCTAAATTTCCCCACTTTATCTTATCATCTGTGTAATACTTGTACCAACGCATGTTTCAAGTGTGCTAATTTATAATTATCATTCTTCCTTGTCTATATAATTTGTTACCAATCCTTTTTGCTTAGAACACTGACCTGTACAATTTGATTCTGTGTCCCTGAACTTGGGTCTCTGATGTTACACTCAGAATAACTATTTTTTCATTGTCCTTTAGAGTTAATATTTTGTATGAACAGGAACATGTGAAAATATAGGCAAGGGTAAAAGAAAATTATCAGATCACACAGTACTAATAATGAGCCAAGCATCATGCACGTACAAAAGGAACTGCAAACATTGTCCTCAACACCATTTCCTGCAAGACTGAAAATCAGTGGATCCAGACAACCATCACCGGAAAGTAAGCGGAAGATTCATTCTCGCGACAGAGCCACCTCAGCGTGTGCCTGTCAGAATGAATACTAAGGAGAGCCAAGGCTGATGTGTCTCAAAGGACAATCTAAAGTCCTTTGTGTCCAATTTCACAGGAAGTACATTATCTCAGCTTCTAGATGTCAGTTTTGGAGGGAAAAGTACTTGATACTGTCTCTCATTTGCATGCTGGCCCAGAATTACCAACATGGTCAAAGTCACTTAGTTTTTGATTATCAGTTGGACACTTGCCTGAGGTATATCTTGCGTCATAAGAGAAAGCTCAAGATGAGAGTTAATGCTATCAAACTATAGACAGATTAATCATAATTAAAATACAAGTTTCTTAGAGTCACAAGAACTATGTTACCATTAGACACACATCCCATCTCTCCAGATGGATTCCACAGGTTTCCATTTTAAAGTCATATTCCTCAACAATGTCCATAGCTGTTGATGTCATTTACTATATTAACTCTTGAGACTTATCTTTTCAACATGACTGCTCTTACTTTGTAGGACATTCTTGAACACAGTAAGTATACTTTACATAGAAAAGCAGCTAATAAATTTTTATTAAGTAATAATTTAACGAAAGCCTACAACTAACTTTCTTTTAAGGCATATAAAATATTCTGTTTTTTATATGCCATAATGGATTTTATGTTAGGAACAGAAGAAATGATCTGAATATTCTTGTTAAAGTTTTAAGAAAAGTTTAGAGTGTGTTTCCCAATTTCCTCTTTCTTTCTTCCCATGTTTGAATTATTACTTACTTTAGTTCAAATTGTGACTTCTCTTTTGTATATTGAGTAAACATCTCTTACTCACATCAGTGTGTGGTAGGCTGTCTATGAGCTCTGGTCTCTTAGACCCAAGTCAAGTTTTAGGTGACATCTTCAGGGAGAGAAATACAAGAGACTGCTGAATACACAGAGACCCACAAAATGGTGCAAGAAGGGTAACCTAAAGGTAAAGGTGGAGGTAAGCTTCTCTTGTCTACATTCACTGATATAGGTGGTGATATAACCCCTAGAAGACCATATATCATATCTTTAAAACTTTCAAAATCCAGCAAAGCTATGCAACTCATTATTATTTAGACATTTTTCTGTATATGCATATATATATAATGTTACATATATGTGACAAAGGTATAATAGTGGATTTATATATGCCTAGCTACAGATTTCACTTATTCTAGGAAAGTGTCTGATACTTATGAGGGAAAAAAAGGAGAGCTGATAATTAAGATGCTTCAGCATTTGAAATTGAATAAAATTTAGTACATTACTATGTTGCGCTTACTGAACAATTTTTATAAATTAAATCCGTTTTGAAATTGTTTATATTTATATTGTCTCTATGAGATTGTCATTATCTCTATGAGATTGGAATTGCATATTATTATACCTGAAAAGAAATAATGGAGGTTCAAAGGATTGTATGTTTAATTTACCCTCACCTGTAATGTGTGAGAACAGGGATTCAGTCCTTAGTACCATTACCATTACCATAACCTAGTGCCACTTAAATTCATCTTGAGATTTAAAATATATGGGCCAGAACTATGTGCAATTCTAGTAGAATAATACAATAATCACACAGTGATCGCACAACGATCCTTGTAGCTGTTAAAAATAATTCAATTGTACATTATCTTCTTTTATGATTTTTATTTTTGTATAGAAGAAATCAAATACCTGATGAAATTAGATTCTTGATCATTAGCTAACTGAAATAGTGGTAAAACCAAATCGTTTAATTCCAAACATAATGCCCAGCCTCCCATCCCAAACACATACTTTATTCCTTGGCGGGAGGATACTATTTTATGTTTAGACTGAGGAACCCTTCACTCCTTTAAGGGAAATCTAGAGAAGGAGAGAAACTTAGGGAGGAGGTAAGAGTAAGTGGATGATGTGAGGCAGCCTATGTAATGAACTAATAAAAATGAATTATTCAATAACCTAGGTCAGAATAATGACCCTGTAAAGAGGAGAAAACCAAGATCAGGTTGTAGTAGAATGGTGCAAATGTAGACCGTGTTGTAAAAAATCATTTCAAGAGATGTTAGAGGAGCGCACGTAAACATGTGAATCCGCACTCAAGGGTTTTGCGAAGGGCAGTATGAGGACAGGGAAGAGTTGGTGAAATCACTCACCCTCAACTCCACTGCATTCACTCCAAACCTGTACTTTCTCAGCGGTCACTCTGCCTTCATTCATGAGTTTCTACCTTTGTTCCTCTTTACATTCTGGCACTTGAAAGAACCCAGGTATTTTGTTTTGTTTTGTTTTGTTTTTTGCTTTTTTGCAAAACAATGTAGTTTAACATTTTTCTGGAATCCTGGAAGATGGGCCGGAATGGTATTTTCTGTGATAGAAATAGAAAGTCAGTATGTAAGATAAAGATTTACCTATCATATATTTACACTTCGAAGATATCAATGGATAAAGAAATAACCACTGTTGAGACCATGTCACCTTGTCTATAGATTAGTTGTGATTGTACTATTTTTTATGCTAATTGGTGTCTGTTTGTTAATATGTTGTTGTACTTTTATTTTTTTAAAATAAAAAAAAAAGATTTACCTATTAGTGGAACTTTATTCATTAACATCTTTAAAATTTTAGTAATCATGAAATGGTAATATCTTGTAACATTTATAATATCTTTTTTACTGTAAAAATTCGTATCAACATTTAAATGGCTTTTTGCCTCTAGTCTTTCCTCTGTTTCTTTCCCTCTTAGGGTTCCTTGTCTCCAGAGGTAGAATGTGCCTTTTCCCCCTTTGTTCTCTTCTTTCGATTGTTTTTCAGTCTTTTTTTCCTTCCTTTGTTCTTGGTTCCAGAAAATACACTGTATTGTCTATTAGAAGTCTTACAGACATTATTTGAAAATGTTGACCCTTTCTCCTCAAAATGACACAAACAAATCTGTTTGTTGAAGATTGTGCTAGAGCTGTGATCATCTGAAGGTCCAACAGGCGCAGAGGGGTCTACTCTCCAGATGGCACACTCATGTGACAGGAGGTTTGCCACTGGCTGTGACTAGGGGGCCTCATCCCCTCATCATGCGGGAGTCTCCACGAGGCTACCGCATGCCCTTGTAATATGGCAGCCGCCTTCCACTAGAACAAGGGGAGAGGAAAGCAGCAAAGCCTTTAATGTTGTACTCCATAACCTCCTCTGCACTCCACTGGTCACACTGACCAAACTTAACACAATACAGAAGGAAGGAAGGAAGGGTTTGAATAAGAGAATATGAAAATCATTCGGGATCATCTGAGACATTATTAAGGAGGGTTTCCTTAAAATGTTACCGAAAATGTATACTGAAAAACCAAATAATTAAAAAGTCCACATTAAAATTATGGAGTTTTGTTTGGCAAAAGAAAATAAGAAAAGAAATGAACATGGTAAAGATATTTCATATGCCTATAACCAACAGTATTAATACCAAGAACACATTAGTTAATAAGAAAAAGGCCAAAAAGGGCAAAATACAGAGAAAAATACAACCAATAAATATGTTTTAACAGGCGTGTTCAGTTTCACTTGTTATTTGAGAACTGCAAATTAAGACCTTGCATTATTTTAATATTGATTTTAATGGAAAATGTTAAGAAAAAGACAATATCAGGGAAACTTTAAAAAGAATTATGACAAGTTATTGCCTGTACTAATTGCTCATGATGAATGCAATCATTTTGTACAGGAAACATACATTAATGATAAAAGACTTGACTCACACATACATTTGTGACAAACTTCATGTAATTTGAGTTTAATTTGGCATAGCAGCTTTGGAAAAATACATGAATGTACATTTCACTGACATAAAGGTAAGATGAAGAGAGATTTATGGTTTTTGATATGTAGATATAAAACTGGAGAATTTTTCTGTGGAGAAATTTTAACAGGGACCTTATGTATAGTAGCCCAGAAGAACAAAAAACCTTCCAAACCCTATGGTGAATCCAAATGGTACCACTGGAGGTTGAATTGCCCCTAGAGATGAAGGGCCCAGGGCCCAAACCCCTCATCCTAAATGGTCCAGTGTTAAGGGACTGAAAGGTCCTGGGGCACTCCTCCCTGGCTTCCACCACTTAAAGGTTGATGGAGGGGTCAAATATAAAAGTTGGTTTAGAAGGATACAGACCATCTACAGATGGATTGACTGTAAGTGGCAAGAAATAAGTTCACAAAACAGTTTATTATACATGGTCCCCCAAAACAATTATAAAAGAAAGGTTCTAATGACCACAAAAAATTTTTCCCAAGCTGATTCAGGGACCCAGGTCAGTATTATTTTTCCAAAGCTAGATTGGATCTGACATGGCCCATACTTACTATTTCAAGTTCGAAGAGGCAAATTAAGACCAATAAGCCCACTCCTATATCCATTTTACAAAGCCCTTTATAGGTACCACCGGGTGAGCCAGCAATGCCCAGAAGCACAAAGAAGCAGAAGAGTAATTGTAATAATGGTTCTGATTAGCAGAAGAATATTCAAGGTACATGAATCCACTGTTGGAAAGTAGGGAGGGGCTGATGAATGTATTTCAACAGGTAGTTTATGTCCTAGAGGGATTGGTTTACTAAAATAGTGGGAGTTTTTGAGTGGCTTCTAACTTCTAAAGTTTGACTGGGGAATGCTGAATCCAGCTGGAAATTTCTGGAACTATGATAATTGTTGAAGACAGAAGTACTGAGAAAGGCCCTTTTAAAAAGGAGTCAACAGTTGATCTTGTGAATCCTCTCTAAAATTGTTATTTGAACTGAAGTTTTACCCAGTAGGCATTTGAGCATAAGGAAGGTTCAAGTTAGATTTAGCAAAGGCAAACAAAGTGATTCACCAGAGGAGGGGTTAGTTTACAACAGGAGAGGAACAGCAGTAGAAAAACAAATGCTATCCCCCAAACACTCACATAATGCCATCACATTTTCTTACTTCTAGGTTAGTCTGTTGAAGCAGGTAGATAAGTTCTTCCAACAGGCTCATACTTGTTCTTGTAAAAGTTGCTGGTCTTATCTGGTGCCATGCTGGGAAGGAACCAACTGAGGGTGAGCCGCAAAGTTGGATTTGCTGTCTTCTGCTGCCTTGAGGTGTTGCCCCTTTGCTTTGCCACTCTGGATTGGAGCAAGCTAATTATGCACTGAAACCTCCACAAACTGTGAGCTAAATAAACCTTTCCTTCCTTAATTTTGGGTGTTGGGCATTTTGTCTCTGCAACGAAAGATAAGTAACAAGACAGAATTTAGTACCAGAAAAATGGGGTCATTATTGTGACACTACCTAACCATGTGGTTCAACAGCCTTTGGAAATGGCTTGTGGGAAGAGTTTGGAAATGTCCAGAAATAACACCTTAGAGAGTAGAGCTGAAACGCCTTAGGCTGTTCTGTATGGAGATTCCGTTCAGAGCTTAGAAGACAAGAAGACTGATAGAAGTCTGCTAATAAAGACCGGGTTCAGGAGGTTTCTACAGAGAAGGACTGCACTGGCTGTTGGATTCCAGAAGATGTGTGTTATGGCTTGGCAGAAAGTTTGTCTGCATTTTCTCATGTTCAGAGACTTTGTCTGAGACTGAAATTAAGGGTATCAGACTAATTAATCTGGCAGAAGAAATTCCAAGGCAGTCTGATGTTGAGGCTGTGACAGGACTATTGTTGGAGAATTTCAGCCAGGTAGTGAGATTTTTGAAAGTTAATTTGGCCTTAGGCTTTGAAACTCAATATCCTCTGTCAGCCCAGAAGTTAAAAATCTGAAGCCAAAGATTCTGAACCTTTGTTAGAGAGGGGAAATGGATAGCATCATCCACATACTGCACGATATCCCCATTCATTATGGTCACTCAAGCCCCTTGCTAAAGCTTGTCTGAAAATATGGGGACTGTCCTGGAATCCTTGGAGAACAGTCCAGGTAAGCTGTTTGCTCCAATCCAGTGCATCAGTCCCCTTAAAGACAAAAAATGAATTGGGACTCAGGTGTTACTAAAATGCAAAATAAGGTGTCTTTATGATCTAGGACTGTAAACCATTGCGTATTTTAAGGAATTTGCCCCAGCAGGGTATACGGGATTAGGGACTACTGGATGTGTAGAAATAAATGCACCATTTATACAATAGAGATCTCACACTAGACAGTAATCTCCACCTGCTGTCTTGGTGGCTAAGATTAGGGTGTTAAAAGGTATCTGAACAAGACACTAAACTTCTATAATGAAGAAATTTATTAAAGGCTGTAGCCTTATTTAAGCTTCAGGATGAAGGAAATATTATCTATTGGGTGGGAAGGAA
Source organism: Dinomys branickii (assembly GCA_004027595.1). Taxonomy (NCBI): domain Eukaryota; kingdom Metazoa; phylum Chordata; class Mammalia; order Rodentia; family Dinomyidae; genus Dinomys; species Dinomys branickii. The sequence goes on from PVLD010020045.1 coordinate 25,162, forward strand.
TAAAAATCCTTTAGCTTACTCTCCACTGAAGTGGAAGTAATAGCTTTCCCAGGCCAGGCATGGTGGCTCATGCCTGTAGTCCCAGCACACAGGAGGCTGAGGCAAGAGGATCGTTGCAATTTCGAGACCATCCTCGGCTACAAAGTGAGCTCAGGCCAGCTTGAGCTGCATAGTGAGACACTGGCTCAAAACCCCCCAAAAATAGCCTTCCCAAGTACGTAAGCAGCTCATGCATGTAATAGAAATGTCCATGAGGATAAAGTCCTTACAAGCATCCCTGGGAGAGGTGTCCGTTGTCATAAATGTGGAGCTATTGGGTAAGCCAAAAGTGACCTGTGTTCCATCTTTATACGTAAGTCTTAGCCCAATAAAGGCACAGGACATTCAAGCAAGAAAGCTGAGGAAGGAGAAAATTCTTTCAGAAATTACACAGTGAATGAGTAAAGTGCTTGATCATCAGAGTCCCACTGAGGCCCATAACCTGACAAGAATCAAGAGGCAGATTTAGAGCTAGGAACAGAGTAAGAGGCTTGCTGCTGGGAAGGAAGGCTTTATCTGTGACAGTCAGTGTTTCCCAAAGCTCCATGCTCCTTATGAAGGTGAGCAGGCTGAAGGCCATCCAGAGGTTTGGTCCTCCTCCAAGGACATCTAGGGTGCTGGACGGAGGTTCCTTTGATCCTCAGGGTAGTAAGCCCTCTAGTGTTCTGTTTTGCTACATTTACATTTAGGGTAAGTTGACTTAGAAGGCCGAACTTCAGTAAGACTGTTTATCTTCCTGTGGTTCATCTGGCAGAAGACAATACACTTACTAATTATCTCACCATCCTTGGGGAAAGAGCCCACAGCTAACATGTAGTCGCCTTGCAATGCAGCGAGAAACTCTCCATGCTTTTTCTCTTGGAGTTCAGATTTAATCTTGGCCTCCTTTTCCTCATTTTGCTCCTCCTGTACATCCTGGTTATTAAAAAAAAAAAAAAGCAGGATTAGCAGCATTATTAGGTTGTCAGTGGGAGCTCCAGGTTCTGAAGTCTGTTTCTGAAGACAATGTCTTCCTAACATCTGGAGCTGACTGGATAGGAAATCCGTCCTAAAGAGGATTCAGCCCTCATTAGAGTGGGTGGGGAGTTCAATAATAGTATGCTTTTGGATAGCTTCCTTAAGTCATTCAAGAAACACTATTCATTTTTCATTTGAGTCCTGATAAACAGTAACCAGCTTACTATGGTTAACTAAATTGACTTTTAGTACTATTAGAATGTCAATTTCAAAATATCTGTATTTTTACATACCATCAAGGTCTTTACAATTCCAGATAGGGACTTCCGTGGCTATATCTTTATATAATGTATGTAATCATTTACCATAACCTATGGTTCCTGCAGTTACATAGGATCTTTCTGAATCTGTGAGTTAGTTCCAAAATATCCACAGGCCAAGGATATAGCTCAATGGCACAGTACAAGATACTTCATAGTATGAACATGCTGGAAATCTTGTATGTTTTTCCTGGTTATCTGAAAAACTACCCAAGCCCTGTTTAATTTGCTTAAGACTCTACATAAAGAAATGTTGTTGACCTCTAATTGGTCTGAATCTACTTAACTTTTCAAGAGGGCACACGTGTGCTGACAGGGCTGTAGCATTTGCTGGGGACCCTGAGTTAGGAGGAGCAGGCCCACTTTTGCCTGTGTTCTGAGCATTAGGGCTACCGCTATTAGCAGGTGACTTGAGAGATGACAAATCACTTAAAGAAAGGACCTCTCTTTGGTTAAGGAGCGCTATCACACTTGGGCCTAATTTACATTAGGAATATAATTCAAGATTTGTACATAAGATAGAAAAAGCTTTTACATAATATACTTTTGACCACTTTGATGTCTTTTTACAAAATATAGCTAACTGGAGTGTAGTACAATAAGTCTCTTTTCTTCATTGTCTAGGGAACATATCCCAGTTGAGTAGGATGCATCTGAGAGGTAAGTGATAGGAAATCAAGTGGGAATCACCCATCTGCTAGGAAAGAGAAGAATATCAGCTCAAAGGATGTCTCCTGTCTGAGAAAAAGGAAATAACCTGCTAGGAAGACTAACTGGTATCCTTTTTAGCTCCATCTGTGGCCTAGGAATCTTATGTAACCTGTCTGCCTGATTCCTGAGTCTGGAGGTTATTCATCCATCACCACTGAACTTTGCCTTGGAACTAACAGAGATTCAGGCCATTGGCTTATGTTCTATGAAACATTCAGAGGAAAGGAAGGTCTGGCATTTATTTTCTAGCACATAGGCTGATATAACTGGAGTACACTCATAGAATGCATCCAAAAGGCAAACTAATAAAAACCTACTAAGAATTACCATTTGCGAGGCAGAAAATAAGCTTGTAGGAGAGCATAAACCTATTATTATTAATTAGCTATTAAATAGCATAAAACTATTATTTTTTCTCTGCTTATGGCCTAGAAATCAAGTGTAATGTGTTTTACCAGAGTCCTGGAACTAAGAGGTTAGGGTTTTGGTTAGTCTGTACTACTCCTCTTCTTGTAACTAATAGACAATTCAGAATCATTGTCCCAAAAGAATGCATATAGTGTCTATCTTGTCAAATATCTTGTAAGGACAGGGGTCTGACACTGCCACTGACTGATGGAAACCACCTATGTAATATATTTGCAAGTATTTTAACAATCTTTGAATCCGTGGGCACAGAAACCAGACTGAATCAATACTTTCTACAGAAGCAAAAACACTCTTAAAGCAGGATTTTCATGGCAAAGTTAGCAGAGCTGTTGACAGTATACCAGGCTCTTTAACAAAAGCCTCATTATTCTAGAAAGCGGTGCGACAACAAAACTCCAAAAGCTGAAGGATAGAGCCTCACATAATTCCAGACAAAGGCAGTGGAAAGCAGGGAGGCGGCAAGCTTCACGAACACAACATCCAGGAGCATCATACTGACCATAAGTTACCTTACCCCAAACATACATTTTTGGAAACACGGGGAGAATTCCAGTCTCATGGACGTTGTAGTGTAACAGAAACACAAGAAAAAATGACGTCTCATAGTCTTAACCCGAGACAGATGGAGAGAGAGCATGGAGAGTCTAATTTTAAAACTCTCTGCATTAGCAATCCCTGTCATGACACCAAAGAGCTGTGATAGAATAGCCAAGTCCTGATGTGGGGGAACCAGCCCCTCACCTCCTTGATCCTTGTTTCTTTGGGACATTGATGAAAGAATTCAGTCAGGACACACAGACCACGCAGAAACATAGCTACAACTTACTATAAAGTCGATATAGTGAACGCTACACCTGCAGATGAGAAGGCAGACAGCGACATAAAACCATCAACCCTGAATGCAAGTTTGGGTAACTTTTTATCTAGACACAAGTTTCTTCTGAGGTTTAGGGCATGATGATACTTATCAACATTTTTACTTAGAAATTATTTTGGAATTGCAAAGTGCCTTTCTGTTTCTTTTTGATGATCAGTGTTTCCCCAGGGGTTTAATCACGTAATGGATTAACAAAAGACAGTCTGAGAAAAAGTGTAATTAAAAATAGGTCCCAGACCAAGGCAAAGCATTTTAAACACCATGTCCCTTGCTGATATCACTGGGCTATAGGTTATCGCAAACAAGAATGCAGTATACCTTGTTCTGGAGTTCAACAGCCAGGTGGCTTAGAGTCAGTAGGCAAGTGCACAATGTATAACCTGAAGATGTCATTATAATCTATGGAACCGTTTTAGTTCTAAAACCTAATAAATGCTTATGAATGCAGTACACAACGAAATCTTTCTTTAACTAACTAGAAATACATGCTATTGTTCAACTCCTTTCTCTTTGTCCCTCAAGAGAGGGTTTTTTAACATCTAACTCTATGCCTAAGAACAAAAGTCTGTGAGAGAACAACCTGGCTTGTCATGTTTAGTAATAAAACATCAATTTAGACAGAGAAATTTTAGCTACTAAAAATGATCAGATTATGGTATAATAGAAACCATATCAGCATTAAAGTTGGCTCCATTTTAGTCCTTTATGCTCAGATGGTTTAGGGAATTGAGCTTAGTGTAAATATTTCATTACTCAAGGGGAAGTAGACTAGGAAATCCATATTTAGATGAAAAGAAATATATATGAATCAGACTAGTTTGAGTCTCCATGAACCAGAAGGAATTACTACAGGAATGGAGAAATTAAATAAGGAACTAAGAGACATCAGTGCACTTTCTCACCAAAGAAAAGATCATTTTATTGTTTAAAATTTATCAAATTGTGAACATTTTCCCTTGTTTAAATAAATAAAACTTTTGTAACTAATATGAGACAGGGACCACTAGTCTCTAGGACAAAAAAATCTTGAGCCCTTAGCCTGTTACTCATTAAAAGTTTGAATGGACTGAAAAGTTTTTGCTTAAAACGAAAAAAAAGAACAACAACAACAAAAACCATTTAAATATAGACACATAGTTGGCCCTTCACTCATGAGATGTCCAATAGGTAACTAAAAGCAAAAAAAAAAAAAAGCTGGACCTTCATTTTGTGTCTGCCTAACACTTTAGATTATTACCTAACACTTTAGATCAGGTGCTTGCATAGCTCTGCCTCCAAGCATGGTAATGGTTCAGGCAGCATTTGTCTAAAAGCTGACAACACCAGCCCTAAATTTATATAATTTATCTCATATTAAGACTAAGGACACCAAGATAAAACCTCTTCAAGGTCTTGCAACTCTCAGGGAGCTCCCAAAGTCTGTCATTGCCCTAAACCTTGGCCACCTGGGGTTCTAGCAGAATCCCCACAAAATGAAGACTGTACCAGGGAAAAACGATTATCTTATGGAGACTGGATTAAATGAAAAGGACCAGAGCCATCCCGAACGGTGCTAAATGACATAATGATCACCCCGAACCTAGTTCACTTCAACCCCTCCTCAAGAACTGAAACTTTTTTTGGTTTTCAAGAAAAATGAAATACAGAGATGCAGATATTTATGTCGAAAGCACTCACTGGGTAATTACTAGTTTCCTTGTGCTAGGAAACAGTGAGGAACCTCATGGAGTTCTTGCTTTGAACTGTAGCATTCACATTTTATTTTATTTTATTTTTTCCAGGACCGGGGATCGAACTCAGGGCCTTAGTGCTTAGCGGCAAGCACTTACCCCACTGAGCTGTACCTCCAGCCCAGGATTCACATTTTAATGGTATGCATTGAAAAATATGTAGACCTACAAATAAATAATCCAAACAAATGCAGTAAACTCTGACATTGTGAAGTTTTCTTTCCTAGGTGGTGTACAGAGCATGGGTATGCTTAAGGTGACTGGAGATAACTGGCATTAAATGGGTCAGAACCAGAATGCCAGATTTTAATGTTAAAACTTGGGAAAGATTAAATGTGGGGTAACAGGGTTAAGCTGATAGGTGAGAGGACGGCGTCTAGGGAATTTAGGGTAAATTAAACTCTCTAGTCTCATGAAGAGCATCAGAGCTCCCTAGTTCCTTACATACTGTCCTCTTTCTTAGAGATTCAGAGAGGTTCTGCATAACGGAAAACTGACATGCGGTTTTCAGAACCTACCTTGAAATGAATCTTAAAATATACCACTTAGCCATGAGTAAGCAGAAGTCCTGTTCTTATGTCAAAATTCTAGTTCAGATTCATTCTGAACATCACCTTAATAACTCTTGCTACTTCACATGGAGATTTAAGCATTTAAAATCCACTATGTTACAATGACACTCTGGACTTCACAAACAAAACTCTGTCTCTTCAGTGGGAGAAGACCAAGGTGGCGGACTAATAAGCAGCAAAGAGCCTGTCTGACAGTAGCCATCAAGATACTGGCATCTAGCAACATGGGGAAGACAAGGAGAGAAGTGGGTACCCTGGGCCCAGGAAGGGTCTGAGATGTGAACTGAAGTCCATGGAGAGAGTGAAGAGAGAAACTTCAATGAAGAAGAAGCAGGTGGCTGGTGGTCCCTTCTCCCTGAGACGGGACTCACTCTGTGAGACGAGAGATTCAGACCTGTGGACACGCAGTGACTGCTGGTGACCTCAGAGGCCTCCACAGAGAGACACAGCAGGGAGGAGAGCAGCGGATATGAAGGATGGCACCAGCTGACAGTGAGTGTGGAGGGTTTGGTCATCCCATGTAGTTAGCAATTGGAAGGAAGCCATCCTGGAGAGGGACCAGTTGACCTCAGAACTCAGAGCGGCTGCTGGCTCCACCTAGCAGTTGTGGCCCACCGATGGTGTGCTGATGGATTCGGGCCAAATGAATCTAGTCTTGGTCAAAAGGCCCAGGACACTAAGATGATCCACCACCCCTCCAGAAAGCTATTGCTGGCTTGCTGGGATAGATCGGCACGGATCAGGACTCTGTCTCCACACATTGTCTACCAGTGACAGCAGAGACAAACCTGGAAGTGAATATTTTTCTTTTCTCTCTGTTGTTTGTTTGTTACGGCTTTGTTTTTGTTTTTGGAAGGATTTGGGTTTTTTTCCTCTTTCAGTGTTTGGCCTTCTTTTCATGAGTGTGCATGTGGTTTCCAGCCTCTTTCTGTTCTTTCTATCTTTTCCTTCTCTCCGTTTCCCAAAGTTAGTGTGATCTTTCTCTGTCCTCCAGGCTTACTTCTAATCTCTTACTCTTCTTCTATTTCACTATTTCCCCCTAATCCATTTTAAATTTTAACCCCTGAGGACAAAATTGACATATTGAGGACTTGTATTCTACATAAAATTTTCTGGTTGGGTTTCGATTTTGTTATATAACCACAGATCTAGTTCATACTGTTCAGGGTGTCAAATTAATAGTTAGCTTGGTTTGTTATTTTCTAAGCTGTGTTTGATGCTATTGTCATTGGTACCACCATAGCCAAATGGGACATAATTGTTCTGAATGTATTTTGTTCTTGGTATTCCAATACTGGTATTGACTAGAAAATACTGTGTCACCGTGCCAAAAAAACAGGGGCTGGGCCAAACTGGCAGCAACTTCTCATCCCCAACAAATTGAAGAGGTAGGATCTTGCAACAGACTCAGAACCTCAAAATTAGCTACACCTGGAAGAAAGCTCCGAGAAGTAGCTATTTCCTAAGGCTTCTAAATACTACCAATAGAGCAACCCACCATAGGCAATTTAAAAACACCACCCCAGGAATTAAACTACAAAAAGAAAATGAGATGACACTTAAACAAGATGCAACCCCAGGCATCCAGCTCTCCAAAAGCAAACCCAAGGGGAAATGAGGTCAGACAATACAAAAGCCACCCACCTGGCCTCTCTGAAGTGGTAACAACAAAGCAATTTAATGAGGCTCTAGAAAAAAAGTCAAATCAGAAATAATTTCTCAGATAACTGCAGAGATGGTGTCCATAATGAGAACCATACTTAGTGACTCTAGAGCAGATACAGACAAAAAATGAGGAACTTAAGAAAATTACGGAAGCCATGAATCCTCAGCATAGGAAGGAAATGGAATCCATAAGGCAGATTCAGGCAATACACTCCACAGCAAGATGGCAGAAGGCAGAGGAAAGGAATGTGGCATCAGTAACGGAGACAAGACACAGACAGAGGAAAGAGCACAACTAACTGGGATGAGCTATGCCTGTACCAACACTTGGACATTAAATATGTGGGTTTTCTATACCAGACAGTTCTCCAGTTCTCTGCGTATACAAACTGCAATGTCCTGCAATCTCACTAACTCCTGATGGTAAAGACTGGAGTTGCTACAGCCCCACAGGGTGAGGGCTGAGCCTCACACACTGATCCATGAAGGCTGCCCAGAGCCAGTAGCCAGCAGTAGCTTCCACACCCTCTCCTGACTTAGCATTAATGGAGCTTTCCCACAGCCTCTCCTTGCACTGATGGGGTCTCAGAATGGGTCACAGGATGCAAGAAAACACTAAGTGTATTTACCAGTTTATTCCAAAGGACATTAGAATCACAACAATATATGTGCACCCATGATTATAGCAGCATAATTTGCAATATTTAGATCTTGAAGACAACCCAAATGGCCATCAACCAAGGAATGGATAAAAAAGATGTGGTATTTTTATACAGTGAGGTACTACTCAGCCAGAAAGAAGGATAAACTCGAGACTTTTATAGGTAAGTGGATGCAACTTGATACTATATGCAACCTATACTATAAGTGAAATGAATCAGACTCACATATGTAAATATCATATTGTCTTCCTAGTGTGAGAAGACAAAAGAGTAAATAAGATCCAAAATGTACAATAGATACTGTAAAATGGGAAGAAACTTCAAAAAGAAAAACTGAAATGGAGGAAAGGAGAAAAAAGGAAGGGAAAAACAAAAAAAATACATATATTAAGATAGTTATACTACTAATTTCTCTCAATTCATTATAATGAAAAGTTTGTGCTAATATTGTTTAGAGAATTAAATGCCAATATCTTGTACTCTGAGTAACTAATTTAAAGATAATATGCAATGTATTAACCACTGTTGACCTCCTATTATCTTGTTTTGAAATATTCTTTTTTCTCTTCAAAACAATAAAAAGTAGAAATAAAAAAGACAGATTGAAGCGGATATCCAGGTGAATAAAAATTCCATTGAAAGTATTCACAGCAAATTAAGCCAATGTGAGGACAAAATCTCAGATATAGATTACAGGCTTGCAGTAAGTGATAATGAAAAGAAAGATTTCTTCATTATAGCAAGAGACCATAAAAAATCAACGCATCAATTGCTAGATGAGGCAGAGAAGAATAACTTAAGATTGAATGGAGTCAATCAAAAAGCAGGAGATAGTACAAATGATATTTAAAACAACTGTTCAGAGATGTCATGGCAGAAAACTTCCCTGGTAGAGAAAAAAAAAAAAAAAATTGACATACTGTCTTGGTTTCTTTTCTCTCATTGCTGAGACAAAATATCCAATACCCAAAATGAAGGAAGGAAAGGTTTATTTAGCTTATAGTTTGTGGAGGTTTTAGTCCATACATGGCTGGTTCTGAGGCAGAGTAGCACATGGCAGAGGGCAAACTGTTCATGGCAGCAGAGCACAGCAAAAGCAAACAGCAAAAGGGAGGAATGGCTTCAAGCAGCCTCTTTCCTTCCCTTACATTGTAAACAGCCTACCCCCACCCAGGGGTCGTGTAGCTCTCACACAATCTCCATGCCCTCCTCTTCCACAGCCTCAGGATGTATACAAAATAAGCACCCTGGCTTCCTGCTGAATCACTCAGTTAAACCTCCAGATTCCCCAAGTTGACACAATGTATCAACCATAACACATACCTAGAACTCCAGAGAGCCACAATAAAAAATAATCTCCATCCAGTCATATCCTAGTCAGGATTTCAGAAATTCAACACAAGAATAAATCTTAAAAGCTGTAAGGGAAAAGAAACAAGTCATCTGACGAAGAAAGCCCATAAGAATCACAGCTGACTTCTCAGCACAAACTCTCAAGTCAAGGAAAGTAGAGTCAAGTATTTCTTTTTTTTTTTCTTCTTTTTTTTTTAATTTTATTTTAAAGACAAAAGAATGGAGACATATGAACCAGAAAAGCCATAAACAATACAGAAAATACAAAGTTATACAGAATATAGTAGGGAATTAGCACTGGATGTTGTATTACATAGTTATCTTCACATTAGTTAACACAAAAACATTAAAGGAAATACCAAATTATAGAGAAGATAGTAGG
>PVLD010020046.1:0-34855 GCA_004027595.1 Dinomys branickii
TTTTTAAAAAAAAAAAAAAAAAAAAAAAAAAGAAAAGAGTGTTTTACAAAGTTCTCCTGCCAATTCTGATATGACAGTAGAAGACCACTTGGATAGGTCAAGTGTGTTTTGATTCTATAACAAACATGGATACCAACTAGAAAGCAAAAGTACCTCTATTCTCCAGGACCTAAGCAGCCACTGCTAGAGTTCTGAGGAGTGTTTGTTACCTTGTTTGTTTGTTCACCATTCATAAATTCAACACAACAAGAATGTGGAAAGCATCTACGTATGCATTCACATTACTAAATACCATCATTCTTAAAATCCATTTGGAGAACAACCAAATATCTTCAGTACTTATCAAAATAAAGTAAATGCCAAGTCTATCAAAGAATGTACTGGCAAGAAATGAAAGGCACTAACACAATAACCCTAGAATGATTTGTAGAGAATGCGAGATTTCGTTTTATTCTTATATCACTGCACTGATCTTGATTAAAGACTGTGCATTAGGCTTAATCTGTAGGATGGAGCAAAAAACACTTTAAAACAAGTCTCTGCCTACTTCAGTATAAAAGTCAAGCTTGTGAAAAAGAACATGTTTTAATCTCATTACAATAAGATGTTACCCTAGAGGAAGAAATGACTAACATCACCAGGGAGGTTTAGAGAGTCTTCCCAGAACAAGAGACATTTGAATGGCTTTTACAAGACAGTTGCTTAGCATGCAGAAAAGGGCAGAACAGACAGTGAAAGTAGGCCCAGCATGTGCACAGTAGGAGAACCAGGACAGGGCGTGCTATATTCGGGAAACAATAGGATGTTTCTCACATGAGGGAGATTAGCAGCATCAAATGAGGTTGGGTGCATTAAACCCTGAACTCATGCTAAAGCCCTTGCACTTGGGGAGGGAAATTACAATCATCTAGCAAAGCAAGTTCCTCACTCTCCCAATGGCTTGCTGGGAATGTAGTATGGAGGCACACTCACCACCTGCATCATTTTTGCAAATCAGTTACCTCTCTGAGCTGTAGTTTTCTCATTATTAACAAGATAATTTCTGTACCACTTATCTCTCAGGGTAATGTAGCTATAAAGAAATATGAGACTGTGTAAGCGAAAAATTCGAGGGCCAGGGATATCAGCTCAGCAGCACAGTGCCTGCCTGGCAAGCATGAAGCCCTGAGTTTGATTCCTGGTATAAAAAAAAAACCCTGAAAAATCCAATAATGAGTTGAAATTATTAGCATTACTTAGCATGTAAATTGTAAACAAAGGCAATCAAAAAGTCATCTATCATGAAAAGATATAATATGATAAATTCTATACAGAAAGGTTCATATTAGGTGAATTATAAAAGTGAAAGGCAAGTACCTAGAGGATTTTGCAAAAACCTAAGTGAATAATAGAGTGAAGTGAAGGAAACATGTTCACTTAGGATTCTAGTATCTATAAAATGTGAACAAAACAAAAAATAATAAGTGATCAAATGAATTTAACCAAGGCTCTGAAAGTGTACAAAAGCCTGATGGGAAGGAAAGTTGAAGAAGGGAAGCTGATGCATTGAGAGCACCATATACAAAGTCCTATCAGTGTACGGGACGGGAGGTTTAGAAAACAGAGGGTGCTATTATATGCCTTGAGTGGAAAGGAGATAGAGATATGTGACAGAGGCTGAGCCAAAATTATCTCGCTATAAGTTTGTGGAGATTATTGAATCCCGTGCTGGAGTATAGCTAGTCACTGTTTTTGACTTTATTCATAACTTAATATACCCTGAATTAGGAATCTAGCATCTAGTCACAGTGTGGTGAAAGAAATGAACATGTAAGAGACTCGTGACTAATGGCCAATAGAAGGTGACATAGTCACCCTGCAGGAAAGACCCACGCCAATAACACGGGATTTTTAATCAACCATAAAGAATATAGACACCTGGAACTCTGGAAGAGACTTATTTGAGTGTAACAGTGAAAAAGGTCAAAAATCTAGTGTTGTGCTACTTCAGTGACATCTACAAATAAATAGGAAATACAAGATGGGCACTATGGCCAGTTCTGCTCTGAAAATCTCGCAATCGAAACTTAAAGCAGCTCTAGCATTGGAATGTTTTAGAGGTAATTTGAGTCTCTTTTTTCTAAAGCCTGAATATAGAGTAACGGGAGATACTGAGTAGCAAAAGCAACAGGAATGGAAGGGAGTTTTCTTTAGAGGTAAATAGACTGGGAGACCCTCAGAAGAAAAAGTCTAAGCATGTAATATATAATACGATGTCTTTAACTCTTTCGGAAAGGTACCTCAAAGGGGAATTGCCAGGTCAGTGGAATTTGCCATTTTAATTTTGTGAGGAATCTCCAAGCGTATTTCCATAGTGCTTGTACTAGTTTACATCCCCTGCACCCTCCCCAGCATTTGTTATTTGTTTTTTTGGGGGGAGGGGTTTGTTTTGTTTTTTTGTTTTTGATGACGGCCGTGTTTCCTAGGGTAAAATGAAATCTCAGTGTTGCTTTAATTCACATTTCTCTAATAGCCAATGATTGTGAACATTTCCTCGTGTATTTATTGGCTATTTGTGCTTCTTCTGAGAAGTGTCTACTCATTTCAGTTACCCATATTTTGACTAGGTCTTTTATTTAGGGAGATCGCATGTTTTAGTTCTTTACATATTCTAGATATCTGTCCTCTGTCTGAACAATAGCTGGCAAAATTTTTTCCATTCTGTGGATTCTTTTACTCTGTTGGTTGTGTCTTTTACTGTGCAAAAAGTTTTTAGTATTTTTTTATTTTAAAGAGAAAAAATAATAACAAAATGACAACAAAGACCAAAACAAACCAACACAAAAACAATAAAAAAGATTCAGAATTTCAAAACAGGATAGTTTTGTGTCCTCTTGAAAGTTTTTAATTTGACACGATCCCATTTATTGACTCTTGGTACCACTTCCTATGCATGCTGAGCTCTGTTCAGAAAGCCCTTTCTGTGCCTCTCTGACTGCAAGAGTTTTGCCTATTTTATCCTCCAGCATGTTAAGTGTTTTCTGTTTTAATGTTATTTTACTCATTTCTATTGTAGTTTGGTCCATGGTGAGAGATACGGGTCTAGATTCAGTCTTCTGGAGGTGCATAGTCAGTTTTCCCAGCACCATTTATTAAACAGGCTACCTTTCTTCCATGTGTGTTTTAGGCCCCTCTGTCAAAGGTCAAACAGTTGAATATGCTTCCTCTTCTCTGTTCCATTGATCCTCATGTCTGTTTCTCTGCCAGTATACCCTGTATATTCTGTATTCCAAACTAAGGTTGCAATGAGAAAACAGCAGCTATTCAAATAAAAATTTGTGTCTTTCCTTTTGTTTTGCTTTAACCTTTGCGAATTCCAGCAGCATGATTTCCAGCCAGCTTCTTTTCTCCCTCTCTTCCCTTTTCTGTTTCCACCCTTGCTTTCTCACTATTTTTTTCCTTTAACAGTGACTAAAGTTAAAATCAAAATTTGATGGAGAGTCTTTATGTCACATTTTGCTCTCATCTCCCAAGCGGCTTGAATGTTTCATGAACAAATTAAGTAGAAATATGACTTAATAAAAAGATCCAAAATATTTTATTTTACTATTTCCAGATTGTACTGCAAAGCAAACTACTAATAGGTATACCATTGAGGAAACATCCTGGAGATTCTGCTAAAAAAAAAAAAAAAAAAAAAAACCTCAAAAGTTAATAAGTATATCATGACCAAAATATGTCATTTTGACGTGACACAGTACTTTCAAATATATTTGACTTGAAGCTAGACCATATTTTAGTAGACAGTTTGAAACAATATCAATGAGAAGTTCTCAGGAACTTTGAAAGTATTAATATAGGGCCGGGGATATAGCTCAGCAGCACATGCACATGCCTGGAAAGCAGTACAAAAAAAAGTATTAATATAAAACTAGATTATCATAAATTACTTATGTAGCATATCATGAGCACTACATTATCATGAATCTCCAGCCAGTAGAAAGTATCATTTATCTGATCTAGTTATTTTCATAATTATCACCTTGGAGTCACTGATGATGAGGAGATCTGATCCAAATGGGATTGAACAGAGAAAAATATCAAAGCTCTTTTGGAAGTTTTCACTAATTTCTCCAAAATATTTAAATGTTATATTAGTTTAAAATAACTTCAATGATTTATTTTACTCAATGAATCTTGAATGCCACTGTACCACTACCTTACAAAATGTATTTAAAAACTATGGCCTCACAAAATCCACTGGGTGAGAACTGAGAGGTATTGTTCATATTTTCCCTTTTCTATGCAGGTCCTGATTGTAGAAAAAGCAGGATGAAGAACAATATTTGGGCACAATCAAATATATTTGGCCCTACTCTATGGCACACTGATCCTCATAATAAAATTCTCCACCTCACTCAGAATCTCACAGCCAGGAGCATTTAACTCTCTCTATTCAGTATCGTTCAGTAAGATTCATCTTACACTTGTACAGGTGCCCTTGATTAACCTGCAGATGACATCAGTACAGAAGAACTTTCTTACAATCACCTGCACCTTGGCTTCAAACACGCATACAGCTGGAGGCAAAATACTGCCAGCAGGAGGATGGATAACCACACCACAGTGAGCACATTCCTTCTGTGGGGATTTTCCAGTTTCCCAGAACTAGAGAATCTACTCTTCGTGGTGATTTTCTCTTCCCATGTGACAATCCTACTCGCAAATGTGTCCATAATGGTAGCCATCAAGTTCAATCACAACCTTCACACCCCCATGTACTTTTTCCTCTTTGGCCTGTCCTTTTCTGAAACCTGTACCACTATGGTAATCATCCCCCGCATGTTAGCAGACTTGCTATCAGATAGCAAGACCATTTCTCTTCCTGAATGTGCCACACAGATGTTTTTCTTCTTTGGTTTAGGAGGAAATAACTGCTTCATTTTAGCTGCCATGTCCTATGACCGTTACATTGCCATCCACAATCCACTGCACTATCCTATGCTGATGACCAGCAAGATCTGCTTTCAACTTATGATGGCTTCTTGTACAGTTGGATTCCTGGTTTCACTGTCCATTGTTCTCATCATATTCAACTTCTCTTTTTGCGCTTCTTACATCATCCAGCATTTCTTCTGTGACATCTTGCCTGTGGCTAGCCTTGCTTGCGATTATACTTCCGATCATGCAATAGCTATTTTTATGCTCTGTGCCTTTGTGTTAGTAGGCAGCTTTATTTTAATTGTGATTTCATACATCTTCACTTTGTCTTGGGTTGTGAAGGCACCTTCTGCAAAGGGAAGGTATAAAGCCTTCTCGACTTGCTCCTCCCACCTCACTGTGGTGTGTATGCACCATGGATTCACTTGTTATATCTATCTGAGGCCCAAAAGCAGTGACTCCTTCAGTGAAGACATGCTGATGGCTGTGACATACACAGTGCTGACCCCTCTGCTTAACCCCATTGTTTACAGTCTAAGGAACAAAGAAATGCAAGTGGCTCTAGGGAAAGTGCTACAGAACGGCCATAGGTTGATCTCTCGGTGGTAAATAAAATAACCCTGGATATACCTTTTTAAAAATTAACAGAATGTTAATAAATAAAAGTGAAATACATTTAATTAAGTAACTTTTATACAAATAAGTTGAAGTGCTGTACTGTCTAATCTGATATATCCTTGCTTTACCATGTTTCTACAAAGAGGACATAGTTTTCAAATATTTTAAAATGTTATAACACATACACACATACATGTAAAAAATGCCACAAATATATTTTGAACTCAGTATTTTCTTAATAGCAGTTACCTGTAGGAAAAGAAGAAAATCATAACACTGTGTAATATTTGAACAGCAGTACACTGATTAGAGATTTCATTAACAGTGGATTTCCACTTCGACAAACCTGTTCACTGATTTCTGAGCTACACTAACCTACAGGACTACTGCACTGAAGACCTCCAATCAGAGAGAAAACTTAATAGGAATCAACTGTAAGCAGAATTTTGACTTAATTCCAACATTATGGGCCCCAAGGCTCCCAAATTTATAATTTGGACAAAATTGGTCAACAACAGTAAAAAGTACTCCATATTGGCTCCCAGATCCCTGGGAAAGAGCTACTTCATGAAAAAGTCCAAGTGGGAGCTCCTGGAGCTACTCATCCCAACCAACATAGGAAATCAAAGGATTATTGCTTTCTTCATGGAAATAAAAGTTGAGTCCATCAGAGACACAGCAAAAGATTCTAATAGTCATTCTAGAATATCTGGAGCAGTGAGATCAAGTTCCTAGGGCCGCAGGGTTGATGTGAGTGGCCCTAGCTTTGGGCATATAGAAGGGGTAGCACTAAGGGTAAAAGTCTACAGCCCTGGTTTGCAGCAGCAGCTGCGTTGGCGTCCTCACTTGGCCAGTCTTCACAGGGATGTGAGCCTGATTCTCCAGTTTTCCTCCTGACTGATGCTCTCCTGAAAATACCCAGACTGTTTCTCTGGTTTGCCATTAAAGAAACTTACTGACTGGCATGTTGACACTCTTAAGTGATGTTTGTATAAGTTAGTAATGGATGTGAAATAACAATATACTTTTCCCTGGAGTAACTTGTATAGATGAGAGTTTGTATTTACTTGTTCCTCAGTCATTTATACAGCACGATTACAAAAGGAGTTAGATATTTAAATAAGACCTTGTATGTAAATATACTGTAGATGACATCACTTTAAAGCACCTTAACATTGATAGGAGACAGAACAGCACAAAGACAATATGAACTCTGCACCCAGGATACCTGTTTCAAATCCTACTTCAGCCACTCATTTATCTACTCTGTGACCTTGGCCAAGTTGTGTAACATTAAATATTAAAATTCCTTGTCTATCTATGAGGAGATGAGAAATGTTGATGATAAAACTAGGCCATATGTGTAAAGAGTTTAGAGTAGGATCTAGTGTAAATGCCCATTACACATTAGATACTAAGAAAACTAACATATCAAAAATTATCTTAATGCTTTAATTAATTTAATATTTTCAACAAACCTCTGAAAAGTATTTTTGCTGTCTCCATTTGACAGCTAAGCAAATAGAACTTGGGAGCAGTTAAGTAAGTTTCCTAAAATGATAGGACACAAAGTAGATGAGCCTGGATTCAAATCTCCTTGATATGACTTCAGAGTTCTTGTTTTAATCACAGAACTAGAACAGAATTACCAGAAGTAATTACTAGTATACTACTACTACCTATCACAACTATTACTGTTTTTTATTATCATTATTATTCAGTTCTAATAGCACGCTGGCTCTGATCTGAAACAGAGATATGGCTTATTGCAAGCATAAGCAACCACACCATCAAGGTCATTAGGGCAATTCTTTCCTATCTACCTGAAAGTTGTTTACCTGAAACTAGACTTTGGGTTTAGATTAGTTGCCTCAGAGTAGATGCTTAATGACTCCTCAGGGAACACAGCAACATTGCCTCATAGTTTTAGAGACAATACTGAGTTTGAAGATTAGGTGAGGGATTCATATTTCCTAAATTTAAAGATGAAGAGGTGGCACAAAATGAAAGACCAAGCCTCAGAGGACTCAGGTAAGACACTGTTTCTGCCCATCCCTGCAGTCAAGCCAATACATCTGCAAGTCATGCCATATCCCCAGATAATGGACCATAAGAGACACAAAAGTATCATTAACCTTAACTTTCCATATACAGTCACCCCTTGTTACCCAGGGAGAGTTGGTTGCATGATCCCCTATGGATACTAAGATCCTTGGATGCTCAAGTCCTTTATATAAAATTATGTGTTTGTATATAACCTACACACTCTTTAAATCATAATATTCTAAATCATCAAAGGACTATCATATCCATTGCAAAGTAAATGTTATGCAAATAGCTACTATATTACATTGTTTAAGGAATAATCGTCTGGGAAGGTCTGTACATGCTCAATACAAATGTATTCTTTTCAAATAGTTTCAATTTGACTGAATCTACAGCTGCAGGACCATAAATACACAAGGCCAGCTATATTTATACAGCAGGCATTTTAACCACACATTAAAGTTTGCCTTTGTTGAAGTAACTCTTGACCAAAATGATACCAGAATCTATTGCTATCTTGTTTTATGGAAAAATGATAGGGCTTTGAATCAAACACAACAGGACGTAGCTATTGCAAGGAGAATAGTCATCAGCACCCAGCAACTTGCAGTCCTGCCAAAATACCAACAAATCCTTTGGGGTTCTGGCTGTGGTAGGACAAAGTGGCCCTTATTGAGCTTTGGCCCTTTTAATGGTAACACCCTGAAAATTAGCATTACTAAGATTCTATAATCTATGAAATGTTCTTTCTCAAAGAGTATTCAAGTTGAATGTGTGAATCCTATTTGTATCCTCCAAATACCTCCTTCCTAACAACTAGAAGTACATGTCATGACCCAGGGGATTCTTAAAAACAATTTCCTCTTCTTTATAATCTCACTGGAAACTATCTGGCACTGCCAAATTAAGAATTTTTTGCTCCTACTTTTGCTGAATAAGGTGAAGTGTGACTATTGGCTCAGAAGCACCATAATCAGTTTTCCTCACTGAGGCACACACGGTCAGTTTCTCTCAGCTCCTTCCTCATCCGGGTACTCACACACACAAGATTCAGTGCCATCTACCAGATATTCAACTCCTATAATTGTGCCCTTATGGAATAAAAATTCCATGGAAAAATTAGTTCTTACTGAAAAGTACATTGATTATTATCTGAACCCAGACCAGATAGTGAAATGATAGAAACAAAATGTGACACATATGGCAGGAGTTCAGCTGACTTTCTGCTTCTGTCCCTTACTCCCACCCCTTTAGTCGTGATTCAGAATGGGTGTACAGTCATAGGGACACCCGAAACAAAGACCCCTTGCTCGTTAAGATAACCTGGGTGGGATCAAACACAGCATCTGCAAAATCATAGACCTCTTCAGTTAGCGAATCAAATTTACCCTTCACTCTCCAACATAATTAGCCTTGAAATCTTCTGCCCTTTCCAGGATGGACAATAATAGACATACTTGTTACAAGTCACACAAAATGACAAAATTTACTAGAAAAGACTACTAGACATAGATCTACATGATCTGTGCTTCAGGTCTGCTCCAAACATACTCTCTCTTCCAGTTTTCCCCTCTTAAATGTGAATTAACAAATTTGGGAAATGCTAAGGGACAGGAGATGTGCTTTCTAATTTGAGAAAGCTCTACCTTGCCTTGAATGCCAAGGTTGAGGCCCATATTCTTTCTACTTTAAGGTCCTAGAGAATCACACTCTAATCCTTTTTTCCATAGGCCATGAGGAAAGACCAGGTGCATTGAGAAACTGACTCTGACCACACAAGCAAGCATTGACCGGCCCAGTTTCAACCCACAGAGAAACGAGGAAGAGAAAGACAGGGAAAGATGAAGCAAGGGACCATTACAATATGTAATCTCTGACTCAACTTTGAGTGTGATTTTATTCCTTAATTTAATCCAATAGGAAACAGACAA
Source organism: Dinomys branickii (assembly GCA_004027595.1). NCBI lineage: Eukaryota > Metazoa > Chordata > Mammalia > Rodentia > Dinomyidae > Dinomys > Dinomys branickii. The sequence goes on from PVLD010020046.1 coordinate 9,516, forward strand.
CTGTAAAAGAAATGAAGACTACTTTTCTCTATCTGTTGTGATAAATACACAGACCACGACCATATTTTCACTGCAAAGAGAAATGTCCAGTATATGAATCCTAGTCTACAATCTTTGTATAATCTTCTCCAGCCTCCATAAAGCATACATGGGACCCTCATCCCAGCTGCTGTTTCAAGGTCACCTATGACAGATATTCCAGCAAGGGCGAGACAGCTGTATCTTAGTGTCACACAGAAGTTCTGGACGTTTACCATTCTGGTAATAGGCACCTGAGTCATCGTTAGTCACCAGAATGACTCAGGGATTTTAATTCCCAAGAGTAATTTAATTCGAATGTAAAGTGTGTCACAGAAACTCTGTATAAACTGTCCCTTGGTCCCCAGGAAACTCTGGAATAGCAAAACATAGCAGACTCATTACATTTTAACTTTATAAATACTCTGGTTTGTCCAGGTGGAACATGGGAACTAAACCTTCCAGTCAGACATGAAGAGAGACTTGTTTGTCGAACAAGAAATACGTTCACTGGATGCTTTCCGGGTATTGGGAATCCTGACTAACTGTTGGATACATGCTTGGTAAGTTGTTTTCACTTCTAAGGCTATCATAGCAAAATTCACACCGCAGTCAGTTCTGGGGCTGTGACACAATGGGGCATTTCTCTTCATCAGAGATGGAACGGGGAGGGTGGGTTAACTCTCACTTGGAAAATCTGAGATTATTTTCACTTTTTCCTTGCCAATGCATTATTCTATGAGGCTACCAAAACAATAATCTGGCAAACTCCTGAAGCCTCTGAAATTGCATACAAAATTTTGTATGAGTGAATCTTTCCTAGAAACGGATACTTCTCTTTTATCATATTCTCACAGCAGTTATGGGCTGTGTATCACCCAAGGTTAAAAATATTTCTTGGGTTACTTGGCAAAGTTGTTTGATTCACACATAATAGATAATGGTAAGAAACACAAAACAACAATCTGAATTATCAAACATGAAATATACTGGTGAAATACAACAATAAATGTCAAATGTGCCTGGATAAATGAAGAGGAAGTGTAATTTGAACTCATGCAGTGTGCCTAAAAGTTTTCCAGAGCAGTCTTAACTTTTCAAGGAAAAACTATGAAGAAAAGAAATACCGAAAACTGATAAATGGAGAGATGCTTTCATTTAAGTTGAGAACTCTGGAGTTAGACTACTTGGTTTTAAATCAATTTGGCAAATTACTGAACATTTCTATGTCTCATTTTTCTGAGACAAATAATATAATTATATAATTATATAATAAGTAAGATATATAATATAATTATATATTAAGTAAGATAGAATTAATCTTGTCCCATTGAAAGTACTCAAGTAACCACCAGCAGTTGTCAGTAGATTGAGAGTTAAATCTCAGCAGTCACAGTTTCTTTTTGAAGGAAACCACAAATTTTTTCTTGGAAGAAAATTAAAGGTCAAATATTTATTGCTATTGCAAATTGGCTGAGTAACACAAGAAATATTTTTAACCTTTGGAGATACACAGCCCACAACTGCTGTGAGTCTGTGAAGAAACAGAAGTATCTGTCTCCAGGAAAGTTTCCCTCATATTCACTCACACTTACTGCTTTGTTTTTACTGTTTTGGTTTTGTTTATTTGTCACCAGGTCCAGTCATGTTCTAAGAATGATTAGACTAATCACTGATACTATGGGTAGTCCTCAAGCTTAGCAATTAATTCAAGAAGTATTTTAGCACACCAAAAATGGGGGCTGGGGATACAGCTCAGAGGTACAAGCACCAGCCTGGCAAGTGTAAGGTGCTAAGATCGATTCCCAGTACCAAAAAACCAAAGCAAACAAACAAAAAAATGCATAGAATACCAAAAATGGTATATATGATAAATTATGAGTATTTAGCTAATGGAAAAAAATGTTAAGACCTTCAGGTTAGGAAGCATTAGCCAAGATTTAGAAACATCATAGGCGAATGTAAAATCACATCAATAATAGCTAAAAGTACAAATTTACTATGATGCAAGAGCTGTTAAATAAGTTAGTGTCTACACACTAGTTTTGTGTCTCTTCTGGTGATACTAAACCTTTCATGTCTATTTGAAGCAGAACCTGTCATAATCTGGATGGTGGTGGAAAGACTTGGTCACTTCTAGAAATGAATCCAGAAGAATATTTTGCCACCTTTCTGTCACTTAAAACTGTGAATAACAAACATTTTGCAAGCAACATTGAAGTGAGTAAGATAGTTTAAGTGGCATGCCTGAAGAGCTCAAGGTTTGGCTTTATTTTAAGTTATTACTGAGAGAGATAAGACCACAACAAAACAGGTCGTATCTGCCACAAGCTAGGGGTTTCCAGGAATGCCTGTATTCAAAAGACTCCTTGCTCTTCACTGATATGAGCTAGTCTGAGTATTTGGGACATCTTTTCTCCCCTGCTGAATCCTCTTATGAGCCCCTAATGTAAAGATACATTTTTCCCAAAGATTTGAACCTTCCTTTCACCTGTTTCCCATATCTCACCCCACCACTTATGTATCAGCGACTCCCAAATCAGGACCCCTAGCTTTAACTGCAGTGGCGTCTGCAGTCGCTCACACTGCCTTCGGCCAATTCAGTCCTACCTTTCCCGACATCATCACCTCCCTGCACCGCGGGTAAGCAAGCAGAGAGGCAAGTTTCACTTCCTTTCTTTCTCTCAATTACATTTGTGTGTGCTTGTATGAGTGTGTACATGTGTAAAATGTGTCAGATCTTTCAAGAGATATATGATAAAATTAAACTGTTGATTCTCACATATTCATATTCTAGGCTCTCAGGTTTGAAAATGCAGTTTCACTCAATTATCAAGTGATACAGACTCTGTAACCTTCCTTCCTTCCTTCCTACCTGCCTTGCCTGGGGTAAGGTAGGAAGGTAGGAAGGTGTAAACCCTGATCCCTCTCACATGGAAAACATCACAGCTAGTGTCCCTTTCAATGGCTCACTCTCTTTAATGCTCCACACACTGCCAGATTAAGTCTGAACCATGAAGCCTCTCTGACCTGAAAGCTGATAATTGGTTAAGTCGTTCTGCTACTCAAATGTTTAATGGATCTATGCTCACTACTGAACTAATTATTAAATCTTCCTGGGCTTCAAGGCTCTTCACAATATGCCTCATCCTACCCCATCCAGTTTGCCCCCCATTAATCTCTTCTGTATGTACTTGCTTTTCCTCAAAGGCCTATCACAGTCCCTGAATATCTTCTTAGCTGTTATCGCTCAGCTCCTTGCTCAACTGTTACTCTACTTAAAATACTCTCCTTTCATTTTCTGGGGTCCTTTCCCTCTTCTAATAACCATCCAAATTCATTTCAAAGGCTGCCTGCTCTCTTCAGGTTACAAACGAAAGTCTTTAAAATGAGATATCAGACTCTCAGTTATCTACACCAGGCATGCATTTCTAGCCACATCTATCTCTTATCCCTCATAGGCCATCTTTTACATCCAAACATAAGTAAAGCCTGCCTTTTCCCCATGCTTAGAGCTCCTTGGAGACCCTGCTACTGCACCACACCCCACGAGGCGAGGAATCTACGAGGTCAAAGCAATGTGCCCACCCCTAGCCCATGGTATCCAATCCTTCTAAACCATCTTCCAGGTAACAGAACCCTTAAATTCTTTGCCCAAAATACATGCACCTTAATTATTATTGTTTTAAATATGGTAATACTAAAGTTTGTCTGAGAGCTTATACAGGTAAAAATAGCCAAGAAATTTGGCACTAGACAAAATGAATTATACATCATACAACTATTTTTGCTTAAATAGTTGATCTTTGTGCTAGAACAGATTGCAAAAAAAGATCAGAAATAAAAGATAAGAAACTGACCCAAGCATCTAAGGATGGTTTAGTATACTTTAAAGCAGCACTTTTAAATCAATAGAATTACCAGAAGTATTTCACTGCAAGTTGTATTAAGACATCTGGCTAGCCATTTGGAGAAATAAATAAAAAGAGTTCATTACCTCATGGTTTATATTATAATTAAATTACATGTAAGTAAAGATAATAATGTAAAAATAAAATTCAATAACTAAAATGAAATGAGATCATTTAAATAATAAATTGATAAGTGTTTATCTAGCCTTGTCACAAAGATCAGATTTCAAAAAGGAAAAGCTTTGGTACCAAAGGACTTAAAACTTACTGCATAGCACACAAAAAAGTACTATTCCAGATGCATTGTACTGCCAATACCAAGTACAATACATTCAAGGACAAGTGAAAAACTGAAAAATAATTGCAATATGTATATCAAAAAGTTGATTTGTCAATTGCTATCAAAAGAAAAAAATAAATATATATACCTTGGCCCAAACTTCACTTTCAGTGGTTATCCTCTATCCACACACATGCATGTGCATGCTTGTTGCAGTTTTATTTGCAATAGAAAAAAAAATTGTAAGCTTTAAATATCCATTGACTACTACTAGACAGGAGGAAACGCATAATGGTTAGAGGGAGGGAAGTGTAAGGGAAGATAATGGTACAAAATGGTACAAAATAATGGTATAGGCAAATAAATATGTGATCAAAATAGGTTAATGCATATATGAAAATACTACATCTAAACCCAATATTTTGAAAAAATTAATAGAAACAAATTTTAAAATTAAATATAAAAATAAGACAGTTGAAATGAACAAGCAAGGAGTTATATGTACCATATATGCACTATTTATAATTGAATGTGTCATATTGGAAATAATTTTAATATCCCTTCTCTGGGTCATGTGTGTACGTTAAATTTAGAGTCAGTGGAAATTCACTTCCCATATAGGATTTGGGCCATTAGCTTGTCAGTTAAGGTAAAAACTATGTTAAAGCAAGGAATAAAATATAATTATTTTTCAACATTTTATTTCAATTTAAAATATGTATGTACTTTTTACTCACCAATACTTTAATGGATCCAGAAATTACAGAAAAATCCCATAATAAATCACATACTGTGCCACATTTTAAAAAATAAAACAATAGCTCAAGGGAATTTAAAAATAAAATAAATGTCCATTAAGAGGCAACTCATTAACGAATTACAGTACAGCTACAAAAAGGAATGTCATGACTTTATACACATTCCTTTAGAAATACTTGCTAAGTGTAAAAAGGAATAAAGTTCAAAACTGTATATCACTTATGTAAAAAAATAGTGCTGTGTATTCATATTCGTTTATACTTAAGCATTGTTTGGGACATAAAAGGAGCTCTTAAATTGGATGCCACTAAGCACTTATATTGGGAGTAAAGGAGAGAACACACTATTTATTTATATCCCTCGTTTTCATTTGAAAATTTCACCAAGAGGCTGCATTGTACTTATAATTCAAAACGTCCAGGCCAATATTGAAGACAGTTCAGCATTCCTTCTCTTTAAAGCTTTTTAATCCTTTCCCCACATGCATCACCCTTCTTGCAGGCAGGTTCCATTATAGGATTCCTCTTTCATTGTACAAATCCACACTGAACTGCAGCTAGTTCTTTACATACATATTTCTCCTACCAGGCTGCGAGCTCACTGAAGGCAGATATACATGTCTTCATTTTTGTATCACCTTCACTAAGCATCAGGCACCTTATAGATGGGCAATAGATGTTAGATAAATGAAAAAATCAGTCAGTGAAGCTTTTTTTTGCTTCCACCAACCACATAGTCTCTCCCTGCTGTGCCCTACAGCAGTCTTACATCTCCAATCCTACTCAGGTCACAGCTTTTGGATTAATGCTTTACGTGCCCCTCTGCTAGACAAAGACAGTGTGGTGTCCAGTCTGCATCCCAGAATCCTATGCTACCTGGCCCCAAGTGGAGACAAGCACACAATTACTGGACTGAACCGAGAGCAGCTCCACTGTCAACGTGAAAATAAAGCTTGACATAGGAAAATCATACCCCTGCTTCAAGAAAGAAAGGAGCTCAGATATTCCGCGTCTGTTTTAGCAAAATAAAGTCCCCTGGCCGATGAAATGTAAGGCCAAGTTTTTGTTATCTCACGCTGAAACGAAGAGGTAAGGAATTTTTTTTAAGGATCTAAGTCATGTTTCTACTTTTCACAACAGGTGAGAACAAAATGGCAAGGGCCAATGGTAGCACAGTGACAGAATTTGTCCTCATGGGATTCACAGACCGTCCCGAGCTCCAGGTCCCCCTGTTTCTGGTGTTCCTGGTAATCTATCTCCTCACCTTGGTGGGAAACACTGGCATGATCCTGCTCATCAAGGCGGACTTACGGCTCCACACCCCCATGTACTATTTCCTCAGTCACCTGGCATTCATTGATCTTTGTTACTCATCTTCCATTGGGCCCAAGATGTTGCAAAATTTATTGGTGAAGAGAAAAACCATCTCCTTTTCAGGCTGTTTTGCTCAGCTGTACTTCTCCAGCGCTTTTGCCACTACTGAGTGTTTCCTCTTGGCCACAATGGCCTATGATCGATACATGGCCATCTGCAACCCCCTGATTTACACAGCTATCATGACGCAGCGCGTCTGCAGGGAGTTGGTGGTAGGCGTCTATACCTATGGCTTCCTGAACTCTGTGATACAGACAATACTGACTTTCCAGTTGTCTTTCTGTGACTCCAACGTAATTCGCCACTTCTATTGTGCTGACCCTCCTCTCCTTGACCTCTCCTGCTCTGACACCCGCAACAAAGAAAAGCAGCTCTTGATCTTCTCTGTGGTGAATCTCACAGGATCCCTCATGACTGTCCTCATCTCCTACCTCTGCATCCTCTTTTCTATCATAAAAATTCAGTCTTCTGAAGGCAAATGCAAAGCATTTTCCACCTGTGCCTCCCACCTCACTGTGGTCACCATCTTCTATGGAACACTGTTTTTCATGTACCTGCAACAACCTAAAGCCGGGAATTCGTGGAAGTACAGCAAAGTGGTCTCTGTGTTTTATAGTCTTGTTATCCCAATGCTTAACCCTCTCATTTATAGCCTGAGAAACACAGAAGTAAAGGACACCCTGAAAAAAATGCTAGAGGGCAAAGAGTCATAGTGAGTGAATTATCAAAATGTGCCCTGATATAATTGACATAGTTTAACCAATCTGATTGAGATTTACTAGGCTAACCGATATCTAATCAAGAAGCAAATAGTTAATCCAATTTGGGGTTTTAATGTCCAAAATATTGGGCCACTTGTTCGACATAGTAACATTTATCTCTATCAGTTATCACACACCAATCAGAGCTGATTTACAAGCTAAAATGTCATTAACTGTGTGCTTTATAGGTTGAAAATGAAGGTGACTACAGATTTGATAGCAATATAACCTCTAAATTTAAAAAAAGTTCTCTAAAGCAACACCTTGGGGGAAACTATAGATTAATATAGATGGACATAAAACTCATGAAAATGTGTTATTACAAACATTTTCTAGCTTAATAACAGTCCATATTTGTAATTTGTTATTCTTAAGAAATACTTCTTCATAACATATTGCTATACATAGTAATTAAATTCCAATACCAGCTCACATAAAGCTTACTTAGTCCAAATTTAACTGAAATACTGCATGCTTTAAATGGTCAATAGAGAAATAGTATTATGGCAATTGGAAGGGGAGAAAAGAAAAGGAAACTTGTGGTTCACTTAAAGGTGGGTTTTCTTTGAAAAAGAAAGTTTAATTAAAAGATATAAAGAAACTTGGGTGCTTTCAGAGATAAGTACTCATTTACTCAAAACTCAGGGTTTAATTTTTCTAGTTTCTTGAAAAGTAACACTATACTGACTTTTTTCTTTAGCAGAAAAAGGAGAAAAATAGGAGGAAAAAAAACAGAAAAAGAGTGTTTCCCAAGGTAACCAGGCCAGGGTACACATGTTCCTGAGAAATAAAATTATTATCTTAAATAATTTGAATTAAATAGAGAAATATTTTGGTTTTGCAATATTTCATATGTTCTTTATTTGTTTCCACGATTTGATTTGCAATTTCTTAAAGATTAATCTACATAAGTTCTTGCTGTTTATAAGGGCAAGTGAAAGAAAAACTTTAATTTTGATTTTATGTAAGCAGGAATAGGAGCACTCTGTGTTTTTTGTGAGTCTGAATTCTAATACTTCTTTCTAAATAGGATATATGCATCTGCCATAAACCATTAGATTTCCCCTCAACTGTTTTTGAAAGGTGACTGTTGCATGATTTTACAAATGATTAAGAATATATTTCACCAGTTGATTGCCAATTAATCAAGGGAAACTAAGGGGTTCCCAAGATAGCTTTTCAGATGAGGTCTTTACTTGATTGTTGTTTGTGATTGCTTAATTTAAGAAAATTAAAAATAATTCAATATTGAAAATTGCTTTTATTTAGTTCAGAAAGCCTATATGAAGAACTATGTTGTATCACAAGTTGCGTTCCCATGCACTTGGGGATGAAGTATTGGCTATGGCTAACTACAAAAATACCAGCAGGATAAAGAAACAGCAAGGAAAGACAGGAAGCCAGCCAAGAAAATGGGGGAGCTGCACAGGTAATGAGCTAGAGGGCAGTAAACAAAGTGATAAGGCTGAAGGATAATACGAACCTGGATGTTAGACCATGAGGTACTTGTGACTAAGCAGATTATCTTCCTCAGCTTACACCCCAGTCCCTACCACAGTTCCTGGCACAGCACAGACACATCAGAACTGCCTGCTAAGTTGAACTCCTCTGCATTTACTTCTAATTCCAACGGTTGGCTGGATATGGCACCCAGTGACGGTCCTGTGGTGGGAGAGTGAGAGAAAAGGATTGACTGCAGTTGTCCAGTAAGACTTTTCCAATGTCCCCTCAACAAGGCTAATATCTGTAAAGCAGTAAGACATAAAAAGATCACAGCACAACCTGACCAAGGAGAGGGATACACTGGGGAAGTTGACCATCAGAAAGATGGTAAGAGCTGGACCACAACAGGCAAGGGATCTTTGCTATAAAAAAAACAAGTGACTAATGGAAATAAAAATGAGCAATATCAACACTTGGACTGAAAAGTGTGTTTTCAACCCAATGCCACAATTCTTAAATTTTTTCTCAAACTATTTCCAGATCAGTTTAAATTAGAAGCAGAAATAACAGTAAATAGATAGCATGTGTTTTAACACATGGCCCTTGACAAGTTAATTATATTCATGTTTTCAAAGGGATATTTGATGTAAACATGTTTTTAGTTCTTTTCAGAAGAAACTAAAGATATGTCATGAAACCTGCCCAAAATAACTTCCAGCTGCTGAATGTGTACACTTTCTTCAATGGGCTGTTCGATTCTCCTATAAAATAAAGCAGAAATGAAGAGTAATAAATTCATAAACTGTGAAGTATATAAATCCATATTTTCCTAAATTTCCCAAAGAACTATAAAACAAAGAATTAGGTATAAGGAAGAATCTGAATCAGGTAAATTTTGAGCTTTTTTCTCTTTTCTGTCTTCACTGAATTTCCTTAGTCTTACAAATTTATCTCTGTGACTCTGGCTTTATAAAGAAACATCTCAGGTGAAGAATTCTCCAATTAATTATTTACATTTTTTCAAAGTATATAGAATATCATATACATGCTCTTAAATATTATGCTCAAATGATAATATTTAAGCTAAAAATAAACCAACATAATTATGCATCTTTGTCCACTTATAAATTGAAGCTGTTTCAATCAATATATAATATACTAATTCTTCAATCCTAAACAATGCATAAATATTTTAAAATAATAGAATTTTTATTGATTTTGAATGCATTATCTCATTGAAGGTGAAAATAAAATTTCTCACACAAAAGAAAATGCAAGTTCATTTTTCTCATGATAATCCTGAAAATGAATTTTATTTGCCAGTCTTCACTGGATAGGCAGTTTTCACTAAAAAAGTCTATATATAACCAAAATATATGACATATGCTTATGTATATATAAATTTATACTCATTTGCACATAAAATGCAGAATCTTTCAGTTAATATAGATTTAAACTTCTTAGTTATCTTCATTTAAAACTTTGGAGGCTTTCATGATTAGAAACATACCAAAGGATTTTTTTATCGTGCTGACAATAAAAAGGAAATGTGAGAGGGCTAACAATTGTCCTTTTCATTTCCCTTCATATTATTTCATATACAAATGTTTGAGAAATTAAGCATTTTAAAATCTCAAACGTGGGTCCCACATTTTCAACTCTGTCCTGGACACATTTTTTACATTCTTTGATGAGCAAGACGGAGCACCACAGCATCAGCCCAGTGCTAGAGAGGGCCTCTGTCTGCAATTCAGCATTTGATCCACCAGAGATAACGAGCCTCCAAAGCCAGCACTCGCAGAGCTTAGGTTTTTAGACAGTGATAGGCTTATCTTACTTTTCCACCCAGGTTGCCAGAAAAATATAAATAAACAGAACTTCCACATCCGATTAGATAGGAAAGATTGAAAAAGGGAAAAGATTGTCATTCTTTTTCCACAATCAAATAAGTACCTCTTAGGTCTTTGAGGCAGTTTAACTGTCCTAACAGTTTCCAGAAAGCTTTGTTCTGTGGCCTGAAAAAAAATATTTTATTCCCACAGATTTGTTTTTGCTTGGGTGTATTGGCCACTCTGGCACCTGGAACCTACCAAACTGCAGCTTCTGCTCCTTGCTGCAGGTGACACCGGCCACTGACTAGCCTGGACGTGGTGTGAGGTGTGTGAGGAGAAGGGATGGAAATGAACCAGCCAGGCTCAGGCACTCTCAAGCCCATCTGTGTGTCACTCTCAGCTAGGAATGGTGCATGACATCAGGTGTCTCAGGCATTGAGAGGGTAAAAGATCTGTGTCTAGCCTTCCCATTGAAGATCTTTATTCCATTTTTATTCTGTTTTGGAAGGATCTACTCTTAACCTGCTTAGCCCCCATCATTCCCTGTTTTATTTGAAATCAATCTGTTATTATAAATAGTATTTTACTTCATTTGCCTTAACAAAACTAACAACTAACTTTCCTTAGAGACCTTTCAGATGCAGAATTTAAATGAATGCTGATTATAATGAAGCAGAAATCAATGTCTTTAAAAAGACATTAGATGTTACTTGTATTAAAGGACAGTCATTTTATGAAAAAGTAACATTTTAGGCCTGGGGATATAGCTCAGAGGAATAAGCGCCTGCCTGGCAAGTGAAAGGTCCTGAATTCGATCCCCAGTACCACACAAAAAAAGAAAAAGTAACATTTTGGACTATCTTTCCATCTTATCACAAATCACAAATGGGTCCAAAGGTGGCTGTTTGCACAAAATGGTAATTCTATTAACTTTAGTCTCGTCTATAGTTATCTATGGTACTTTAGTTAATTGTCAAAACACTATCTGCTAAGGTTTCATTCCTCACTTGTTCATATTTTCCTATACATTAAATTATTAAATTTACATAAAGGTTGTGTCTGTGTGACCTAAGCTATAAGAGTAGATTAGTAGCACTTGCATAGCAAGCAAGCAAATAAATTATTCTGGACCTGAAAAGAATGCATGGTTTAGTGGGTGAATAGTTCACTTACAAAAACCAAAAATTGGTCCTTTGAAAAGCACCTGTGACAAATAAATTTTAAGTTTTAAGTAAGCAGACCTGTGGCAGTACAGCAATACAGTAGAGAGGGGGCTGGGCAGGTAAACTCAAGGTTAGACAGAGCTTAGTGTCAAATTGGCCCTGAACTGCGATGTCAATAGGACGAGCCTTGGGTTCTTCATCTGGAAAATATATAAAGTAATATCTCACAAAGTTACAATAAGGACAAAATAGCGCAGAGTATGCTAAAGTATATTTTAAACACTATAAAAGTACAACCCTTTTATTTTTGGTAATCACTCTACCACTATGACCTGGGCTCAACTTTCAAAATCTTTGATTTGAAACTACTGTTTAGAAAATCCTTGCTTAAAATTGTTTTTACGTCTAGCTGTAAGCTAGACAGATGGAATGTGGAAGTTGCATTTGTCAATAATGGAATTTCTTCATCTCATCTACATATCTGAAAAACACCCTACAGTTGATTTCCTGCTCACAAGAACCCTGCCCCCAATATCTCTTTGAAACATGGACGTGGCTCCCTGGATACCAAGTTGTCTTCCTGACTCATAAGAAATCCTTAATAAATCACTGACCTTTCTTTGATCCCAAACAACTACAGCTCACCTATTCCACAGAACAAAAGTTGAAGTATCAGAGCAGCCGCTAGGAGTTCCTCTCCGAGTGTCAGCAGCAGTTGTGGCAGGTGGTGCTGGACTCCCAGGTCTGAGACCACTCTGAGCCTCTGTGACCTTCACTGCAGCCTATGAGACCATGACCAGAGGTGAGCTGTTGGAGGGAGGATAGTGTATTTGATCGGCAGTGGGAGAGGAAGCATCTCACTTTCTCCTGCTCCTTTTCCTTGTGCTCTGCTTAGATTAGCAATAAAACTGGAAGAAAAGCGCCACAGATCCCTCTTCCTCCACCTGCCTTCCCTCCAGTGCCCTCTACCTTCCCTTAGCAGGGATATTAGAATGGGAATCCCACCCTGCTCTGACTCTAGGAGATGGTGACGAGGAGCCTGAGACATGGCACTATAAAGCTGGTGGGGGAGAGGACCGAGGAGAAGCCTGAGCACCAAATGACACTCCATGGAGGTTCTGGCTGTGGCTTTACTGCTCAAGGCAACAGAAACTCTGTCTAGTCAGAGAACACAGTGCTGCCCTTTAAATATAGATGTCTAACAAAAGTTAACTCAATCTTGGTTTCAACTAATTCTTGGTTTCGTCTGTTCACTCTGTTACTCTCTTTCTTCTCCCCTCTACTTCTCCCTTGCCCCTCCGTTCCCCCTGCGCACTACCTCAGAGATATTCTGTTAGGATCACAAACTCAAATTTTTAGCAATTAAATTAACCATCATGTTCTATTCTATGGCTCGTTTCTGCCTTCCCGATTCTTGTACATGGTGCTCTCCCCCATGCTTTTTCTGCTTCAGAGAAATTAGTTAGTTTGACCTCTCCTTATGACCTTTGCATTTCAGAGAAGACAAGACTCATTTCTTTCACCTGGACATAAATGCAAGCCTTCTTGCATGAATCCCCTTCCCTTCCTTTCTTACTATCACCCTTATCATTTCTCTGCACCTGGACTTCCCAAGTGTCTCTGCTTTTAATCGCATATCAAAGACACTTAGCAGATTCATGTACACATGAGTACAGTGTAGCTTATCAGCAGTGCAGGTCACTGGGAGAAAGAATGCATTTTTTCATAAATTAGAGCATCAATTATGTATCCTATGCTTCATATCCAAATAAGCTCAAGACTGCACAGATCTTAACGTAATAAGTAAAACTTAAGAGTACTTAGAGAAAATACAGGTGAATATTTGCTAGTCATAGAATAGGAAAAGCTTCCCAAACAAATGAATCAGGGCCAGAAATTGTGAAAAATAAAAATATGACAGATATGATGAAATAAAAAATATAAGTTCCTATTATAATACACAGACAAGCATTAAGTGAGAAAATACAGTGTATACAACAGAACTAAGACAGACAAAAGATGAATCAGTAAAATATGCATAGATGATGTAAAAAATAAAAAATACATATGCTCTTAACTGTGCAAAGATGTCCAGGTGCATTAGTGATCAAGAAACTACAGATTAAAACAGAAATGAGATCACTTTTCACTTTTCAGACTAGCAAAGATGTTAAAAAGTATTACCAACCAAGGTGACAGTACGTGGACAGAAGAGACACACTCATAGGCTTCTTTAGGAAGGCAAATGGTATAAAATTTGCAGAGGATAATTTGAAAATAGTCACCAAAAGCCTTAAAATTAAATTTCCTTTTACTCAATGATTTTCTTTGAAAGAAATTTCATACAAATGCTACAACAAACTCATAAAATGTGTGTATCTGGTAATTTGTTATACAGTAATAGTTTTTACAAGAGTAAAAAATCAGTAGCAATATAAACACATACTAACCAAGAACTGGTTAAATAAACTAAGAAATTTATTTATTTATGATGTAATACTCTACAATGCACCAGTTTAAATGATGATATAGTAAAATTTTATTTTCATAAAAATGCTCATGAAGTATGTGAAAATGGTTTCAAATTATGCATCACTTTATTGTTTAATTGTATGTGTGAAATATTAGATATACAGATTGGTATAGTAGTTAGTATTGATTATTTCTGGATGTTAGGATTCCAGATGCCTTTAACTGATATTTTTATAGAGATGTAAACAAAAATTCTAAGAAATCAATTCCATTCAAGTAGTCTTAAATCCCCAGCTTCTACCCTACATTATTAACTCCAAATTACCTTTCCAGTGCCCCATACCAAGCCTAGAGGCAGGAGCGAAGTTTAAAAGATGCAACCACAATTTGGATGGATAGAGGAAGTAATCTGCAATGAAAATATGTAAGCGGTAGAGAAGTCTGAAATGGTGCTGGAATTTCAGATCTGCTGATGGAGAAATAACTGATGAAAAAGAGATGGTGTAGCAGGAAGATCCTGGGTGCTTAAACACAGAGCCTTGAACACAGAATCACTCAATGTTTTTAATAGAAGGATGTAGTTTCATGTGATTTTTATTGTGGGCAGTTGTAACCATACTCTACCCAAAATATTTTTTGGGGATTCTAACAGGAGGAGAAGAAGTTTGATGCAATAAAGGAGACATTGAACTGTGAGTCAAGAGGCCTTTTACACACCAAGAAGCCACATGATTCTGGGCAAGATTCTGTTGTTCTGCACCCGGATTTAAATGCCATTTTTTTTCAGCCAGGTCTTCCCTGACTTCCAGCACTCGAGTGAAAGAAACGCACTGAGTCCTTTGGCTCTCACTTCTCCAGTTGTCAGGGTCTAGCTGCTGCCTAGCAACTCACGGGTATCTGCCCTTCTTGTCTGGGCTTGCCACTGACATATTTCATTGCTCTGTGGTATTTTGGACTTACCTGCTAGAAAGACTAGACCAAGGAACCTGCTCAAAATATCCCAGGATGTCACTGAAAAAGAGGGAGGACTCCATAAGGAGCCTAAGCACACCTCACCCTCCCACACGCACACATACGCACACATGCACATGCACACGCACACGCACGCATGCACGCACAGCACTTACCATACATCAGACTCTTAGACTTGCCCCCTCCGCTCCTGCACACGCTGGGCTAAGCACTTTGCGTACTTGGGCATCTCTCTCTTCACCATCGCAATAACAAATGCCACTGTGATTAACCATAGCACAGATGACATGGCGGAACTTAGAGAAGCTTAAGTGACATATCCTAGATCACACAGTGCAGTGGAGGCCAGATTCAAACGTAGGGAGACTGGCAGGGGATTGCTTAGCCGCCTTTATTTACAGAGGTGCAGATGCTGCTGCAAAATCATAATTAGCCTGAGAACTTTTGCAACCTTCTTCACTCAAGTGTTACATTTCTCTTCCCTCTATAGTATATATATATATATATATATATATATATATATATATATATATATCAAGTCATCACATCATATACCTTAATTAAATAAAAGCTTTATTTGTCAATAAAATATTTTTTAACAGAAAGAGTAGGAAATGCAGTGGCCTGTGGTGTGTCAGAGCTGGATAGAGCAGGAGAGCCCTCTGGTTTGTGCTGTTCTGAACGATGACACCAGCAGAGGCTCGGAATCCCTTCCCCGGAGCTGTGTAGTGGGCTGCAGCCTATTGCTCCCGTGCCCACAGGGACTGACCTGCTTCCCTGCTCTCCTCACCCAGGGAAGGCCCAGAGCTGGGATTGGCAGGAGCGTGGGGCACAGCTCAGGCCTGGGCGTCAGCCTGTTCCCAGGTGTTATCTTAGCACAAGAGTGCTTTTCATGTTTAGTGTGCCATCTGCCCAGAAACCTGGCTTGCTTTGGTCCGCAGTGTTCTCAGGTACATCCTGCAGCTTTATAAATTCTCTCCTAAGAACACTAACAGAGGAATCATATAGCAGGTAGCTAGCTACTCGCCTTCTGTGGGCTGTTCTGGTGAATAAGTCACATCAGAGTAGATGCACGGGCCTAACGATTCCTTTTATTTCCGTATGCTCTATATTCTTTAGCTGAAGGATCAAATTACTGTCATGATTCAAACTGCACTAGAGTGGACCCAATTTTTTTGACAATTTAATTCCCATTCAAACCTCTCACTTTTGTTATGAAAGCCAGTTTTTGAGATGTGATATATGAAGACTTAATAATAACTAAAATTCGGAAAGAAGAACAAAATGAAAGAGCGCCTCTAAAACTATATATACCTTTCTTTGATAGGTAAAAGCAAATAATTCAAAATCCTCTGTGACAAATATCATAACTACAAAGAAACACTTTTTTCTCTGAAAATGAGCTTTTAAAACATTTTCTCACAAAAAAGAAAAAAGTTCCAAGTTAAGACACATTAAAAATCTTTACAGAATTCATGCATATTATGATAAAATGTTGAGTTAAAGATCAGGATGAACTATAACATCAGAAGCATTTTTCTGATTAACTTGAGTAAGACTTTTTTAACTTCCTTAAATCAAATACAGTATCTGTGAGTTATAATTTTTAAATAAGTTCTAAAAAATACCTGAGACATTGGAGCTAGAAGCCACTTATTTGCACGCCCTTGTTATCTTGAATGTCTTGTCACTAGGTCACAGTGTGGTATAAATGGGGGCATTTGTTGAGTCTGAGCTTTAAATAACTTGAAAAAATGGGTTATTGCAACTTTCCCCAGGGATTTAATACTAATCCTGTTATTGAGAAAATTATGAGGGTATGATTAGGAAAGTTACAGCATTTTTACCTCCATGAAAAACATGAGCATTGTGGTCACACGCAGTCCAGATTTCCAGCTTGTGTCAACCCTGTGAAACTTGAGTGGTATTTCTGCTTTCATCAATAGTTTTATTTGTGTAGTTTTCTTGGTAATAAAAGCAGTATCAGCATAAAAGATAAGACCAGTAGAAGCAACACAAAAACAAGAAATTGGCCCAGGCTAAAAGGAAACCACTCTTCCCTGCTTCAATAGTCCTCCTCTAACACTCCCACTGCCTGTGCTAAGAGCGACTGCTTACATTTCTTGGCACACCAATGGACCCCAAGCTCCTTGAGGACGGGAAATGCGTCTTAGTCATCTCTGGATGCCCAGCATTGCATTTTTGTTCACTTCATCCTCCGCTCAAACACTGTGGTCTCTTGGTCCTTATAGAACAGTAAAGAGATGGCTTCCTGCTTAAGACACAAATGTCCTTTAGGAGAATGTGTCAGCAAAAGCAGGCAGGTTGGCAGAGGCAACAGAGTGGTACCATCTGAAATGACATGGAACTGGAGGGTATGAGGTCAACCCCAATATCTGACCCTCCTTGTCTGAGAAATGGACACATCAAGACACCAGCGCCAACTGCCATTTAACACTAGATCATAGCAGAACTCCCGCACCCTGATCCAGGCTCACTACGCTGAAGAAACGGGAGTCACCAAGCCGCTTAAACTTAGATATCTATTTTCTTTTAAATTGACTAAATCATATCTGGCCATGTCCACTAACATCTTGTGAGCTTTTCTGGGGCAACTCAGAAGGCCTGACTCAAACCATCTCAGCGGCCATGGTAGAGAGTATAGAGCGATGAAGACCAGATTTTTGAATGATGGTGAATTGATACATTGGCTCCTGTGGGGAAATATACCTATTTCCAAAACCACTTTCTCTTGTACTTCCCCCCAAGTCAGGTAATGTTAAATTAGACATAATCTCTGATTACAAAAATCTCACAGTTAACAACCCAAAACAGAGGAAATACATCTTGTGTGCTATGATAGATTATTATGCTCTTTTATACAGCCAATTTCTCCTACTATTTTCCTGTCTCCATTATCTTGCTGTAGGAATTCTTGAGGTACCTTATTTAATGTAATTGACAAATAAGTTTTCTGAATTCCTGCATGTCTTAAAATAACTTTCGTAGCTTCATTCTCGACTGATAGTTTTTAGAGAATATAACTCCTGATTGAAGGATTACTCTATGACATTCTATCAAACAGTGCTCTCTTCTGATATTTGTTATTTTTAAAAGACATGCTTTAGGGGTGTCCCTATGTATAAACTCAGGACTTCTTTATTTGTACGTTACAATTTTGTTTTAAAAAATTAAATCTAAAAACGCACTTCAAAGGGGCTGAGGATATAGCTCAGTGGAATAAGCGTTTGCCTAGCAAGCACAGGGTCCTGAGTTCGATCCCCAGTACCGAAAAAAAAAAAAAAAACGCACTTCAATCTCAAAATGCATTCTTACATTTAGGGTTTTTCTGCATAAGTTGTTTAATAGTTTGTCTTTTATCTGTTACTAATTTTCAAGAATTTGTTCTTCTCCACTTGTTACTGCCCCTCCTGCCAGCACGGGTGCTGGGGATCGAACTCAGGCTTCACACACACCGCATAAGCACACGCTGTGCCTCTGAGCTGCATCCTCAGCCTTCCAATTTTTGCTTTTTAATGGCTTTGTATTCTTATCTTATAACTATAATATCTCTTCAGAGCTCTTCTTTTACTGACGTTATTTCTATTTGCACAAGATTCCTCTTCTTATTTGTTGTTCTGGGCCTCTCTTATGGAGACTTTTCTAAAATGTCTGATGATCCTTTGCGGTCCTGAGAGACTAAAATGCGGTTTGACTTCTGTGTATTTATGTAAGACTTTCAACTGATAGGCTTTGCTTTAAGGTGATTGGTGGGAATCCAATCATTTCTCTTTAAAGAAAAGAATTAAAATGCTTTTCTAACGCTTTAAATTTCTCTAAGGAGAAAAGATTTTCAGTGTTTTACTTAGGAGGTAGAAATTTTGCTTGTGAACATTTGGAAAACATGGGAATAGGGAAAAAGGTCAATTACCTATTTTTTTAAAACTTACACTTAATCCATTTTTAGTCCATTTATTCATTTCATAAATGTTTATTGAGTGCCTGCTGTACATAAGCAAAGATTTCATGGAGCTTTTATTCTAATGAGAAAACGTTAAGCAAATAAGCAAATGATTGTCATAAGAACTTGGACGAAAATTAAGTACAGTGAGAGATCAGAATACAATAGAAGGAGAAGCTATTTTAAATGCAATGGTTAGATAAGCATTCTCTGAAGGGTACCTGAGGGAAGTGAGTCACAAGAACATCTAAAGAAAGAATGCTCCCAGCCATAGGGGAAAAGAAACTGCATACCTGGGATCAGGAGTGTGCTCCGTGTACCAGTGGCACTTGAAGCCCTGGGACACGGGGGCAGATATGGTTCTTAGGCTCAGAGATTCAATAATGACAGTTAAATTTGGCTACAGCACAGAAAGATCCAAAGAATAGCAGTGGGGGTACTGACAACGTTGACTGCTATTATTCACTTAGTATTTTACCATTAATTTTCTTTTTTTTCTGATATTATGCTCTTGTGTGGGTCTGTATTTCATTGCCATTCCACTTACAGCTGTCAAAGTTTGATTATACAATGAGAAGTATCCTGCCAAGTTGACGTGGAGAGGCCTGGAAGACAGAGGATGCACTGGAAGAACTGAAAATGGAGGAAGAGATGCTGACTGAAAAAGTACCTGCTAAGAATGGCAAGAGATGAAGCTATGATGCTAGCAGGGGCCAAAGGATGCAAGACTTTGTCAGCCATTTTAAAGAGGTTGGGCTTCGTTCCATGAGCAGTGAGACTTCACCAGAGCTTCCGGTAGAGGACTAGCAAAAATGCGTTTCAGAAAGATCATTCTGAACACAGTGGGGAAGCTGAACAGAGAAAAGACTAGAGGTCAAAGGAACAGTTACAATTAGGCTTCCATAGCAGCCCTATAGGAGACAGACCTGGGCCCAACAGCAATGATGGACGGAGAGAAGTGGATGGGTTTCAGGCAAATTTCAAGGATTATTTACATGACATGTTTTTATCATCTCCTTATTTTTAACATTCATCAGTCATTTTCCTTGAGATGGATAAACAGCTTATATTTAAGTTTCATTTTTGATGCAATTTGAGACTATCTAGCTCCTAGCAATCCAAATTATTCACACATACTTGATAAATATGTCACGTGGTCAAACTTCATCATCACACTTTTTCAGTATGTTTTAAATTTTCTAATTTTGCACATTTTATTTTTTCTTTTCCCTTCCTTTGCCCTACAGATCAAGTTATATTTGATGTATTTTCACTTATGATCTGGAAGTTTTGTGCTACTATATGTTACCCATTTTTGTGAACATTAACATTAAATCTAATTGTATTTGAAACATTTTCCAGAATACTTCATTATTTTTACAGACACTCTATCAAAGGAACAATTTATCACACATTTACCTCTTCACTGGTCCCTCTGTAACCAGTCCCAATATTTTAGATCACCTTCACAATTTCCAATACATTTCATCTCTCACAAATAACTTCCTAGCTCTTGTAATATTTCAAAGTTATATGAAGAAGATTTAGTTAAACAGTCTGGGAGGTTCTATCATTTATTATCTTTTCTTTCCACCACTCCTTTCATTTTTTGACTCAACCATATTTTTCTAAATCTTTAATTAGTGCCCAAAAGTCAGTGGGCTTTCCAAATTAGAGTTTCAAATTTTTTCTTTAACTCAGAAAGATTTATTCACATGCAAAATCAATCAATTATCCATCAATTCTCCCTGAACTCTTTCTGAAATAAATATCTTTTAGGAACATTTACTCAAGATTTTTGTTTTCTCCCCACACTTACTGCTCTCTTGGAACTCTTAATTTATTTCTCAAAAATAACAATCTATGCCAAAAAGAACTAATTATCTCCTCATCCTCTTCTTCAAGGTGTACTTTCTCTGAGTCTTAGTATGGCTCCATGAAAAGGTGCTTAGAGAAGAGAATTGAAAGAAATAGAAACATTTGTTTAGCTCTTGGGTAAGTCAGAGGACTTTCAGCTCATCTGTTGTGCATCAGAAAGAGCAAACATGAGTTGTGTACAAAGTTTTGGTGCTACCGGAGTAACAGCAATGCTATTCTGCATTCCGCTACAGCAGGTTGTGACTCCAGTGAGCCTGTGCTGGGAGGCTGAAGGCCAAGTTTTGTTTCTTCTGTATCAGTTCTTTGTTAATTCTTCTTTGGTTAGCTTCTTTTTTGTATTAGTGAAAGATTTCTACACAAGAAAAATGGATGTGCGTTATTTTAAGCTCCCACTCATTAAAATATAGTACAGCTCATTAAGTGACAAACCCCAGCATATTTAACTACCAGTGAAGCTGTTTTTTCCACTTTGTGTTTCTTTGTGTTTGATTCATTAATATTGGAGACATGTCTCGGTCCAAAAAGCTGTTTGGATAATGTTTAGTTTATTTTTGGAGATCTTAGTTAAGTGAGAATGTATATGTTCCCTTACCGCATACATTCTGGCTCAGGAACACTTCCCAGAGAACGTTTCAGACTTGCTGAAACCACCTGGTTTTATCCCTTGTGAGACTGAAAAGGTTCCCCAGTCTGTCTCCCTATAGGTCCCTTCTCATTACAGTTTTTGCCCGGCACACAGAAAATTCTCCTAGCCTGCAGACTCTGTGACTGTGGCTTCTGATTCACAGAAGATGACTGTTTCCCCAGAGATGCTTGTCATCCACGTGTTGGATCTTTAGTCTCTGCGCTCTGCTTTTCACTGTATCGCTTCCTGTCATCATGCTTAGTTCTTTATTATTTTCTGCCTTGTGAAGGAGTCTTTCACATGTCTGTAGCCGCCACTAGTTCCTGTGATGTCCACGTTTCAGTTCCCATGTGATATTTTTAGATTGCGTGCACCCTTTCTGTCTCAGTCATCTTGGCTTGGCTATCATCTCCTCAGAACTTTTCTCTTTTATGTAGTGTTTATCTAACAAGTATTTTAGAATAAAAAGCACATTGCTACTGGCATATCTTTTCATTTTCTTATCAAAAAATGTAATATTTTTGTTTCTATACCAACAACCAAAGAAAATGGTCTATGTGTGTACACCGCTATCCCTACAACACTGCTCCATGAGCCAAGCTGAAACTCTTATCCAATCCTGACTTCCTCTGAAAACCCCTGGAAACAAATGAACAAGAACCAAGGCTAGGAAGTGACGCAGTAACAACAGTGTTAGTCACCGTGTCTCTAAAGTGCTCCAGGCCAAAGTGGAGAGGAAAGGCAGAATTTTGTGTAACTCATCTTAGAGACCTGACCGTGAGAAAATAAAGCTGTATGAAAATAACGCTGTGGGCAGAGCAGATATAATCAAATCATCAGTGTCACACCTGATCAGAAAAACTCTATTTGTTCAATAATGTTGGATGGAATTCTAATAAGAAGGCATACTTAGCTCTAATTCTGTCATGAACATGAAAGTCAAACTGTATCTAAAATGTGTACCTCTTCTTTGCCTTGCTGCTATAACATCAAAGGCATCATGCAAGTACGGAAGTGAGGGTCACCACTTCCTGAGGTGTAGATCTTGGGTATCCTCTAAAGGCTGCATATTCACAAGTGGGGGCTTTTAGAAGATGACCGGGTCGTGGGGTGCCAAACTCACCTGTAATGAATGTGCTTTGGGGAGATGGGACCTGGTTGGAGAAGAAAGAACCCCGGGAGTGTGGGGCCTGGAAGAGCATATGTCCCTTCCTCACGCCTCCCTTCTCCGTTTCCTGGGTACCGTGACCTGGTCTACTTGCCTCCACTAGTCCTTTTCTTCCATTTCTGGCATGGGGCCAGCCAAGCATGGACTGAAAACATGAGCCAAGACAAATCACTCCTCCTTCGGGCTGTGGGCATTGGATATTTTGTCTCAGCCACAGAGAAAGTGATGCGGACACTTGTGGTCAGAGTTATCCCCAGGAAAACTCCATCATTACTAATGCTGTTACTATTGCACACATTGATTATTATATAAAACCTAGAAAATAAAGAAAACCTTCATATGGACAGTTCCAAAAGTTATTTCAAAAAGTCATTCAGCTCAAAAAGCTATAACACTAGACATAGAATGTTATGAAAAGAAGACAATAACTAATTAGAAAACAAAATAATGGACTATACAAATAATTTTAAAGGCATTTTATTTTAAAATCCACCAAACAGGAGAGTCTCAACCAAATCTAACCAAGGAAAAATTTTAAATTTAAGAACAATATGACACATGAAAAAGAAGCTGTACATTAGGGATTGAGAGTTTTGAGAGTTTATCACCTTGAAACCACAATGTTAAATGACATACTTCAGACACACAAGTTTAAATATCATATTGTTTATCTTATATGAGAAACCCCAAATGTCAGTAAATAAAGAGCAAAATAAAGATAGATAATAAGAAAAAGGGAGCCGGGCGTGGTGGCGCACCCGTAACCCCAGCACTCAGGAGGCTGGAGCGGGAGGACGGCCGAGGGTTCGAGGCCCGCCTGGGCCACAAAGTGAGCTCAAGTTCAGCCTGAACTGCATAGCGAGACCCTGTCTCAAAAAGCCAAAAAAAAAAAGAAAAGAAAGAGGGAGACAGTTTTTTGGAAATGGGCAGGAGACCAAGAGATGGGCAGTGACAGAGGTGAACACAAGAATTAAAATGGGTTACATACGTGTACCAGCTCTTCACAAAGAATGCAACCATTATGGACTGCAAACATGTACTAATAGAACAACTCTAAAAAAAAGAATATAAGGACACAGTACTTAGCACTTACAGTATTCGCAGGGTCTTCCCTGTTAGATACAGGAATGCTCCTTGCCTAGCTGTGCTCTCCTGTTAGAACCTCCAAACAAGCTCTCAAGAAATAGCAATTGTCAGAGTTAGGGAGGGCTTTGGCTTTGGGTTTTGATTTTTTGGTACTGAGAACTGAATCCAGGGCCTTTGCACTGAGGTACATCCTCAGCCCTTTTTTTATGTTCTGTTTTGAGATAGGATCCTATTAAGTTGCCCATGCTGGGCTTGAGCTTGTAATCTTCCTCCCTGGGCCTTCAAAATGCTGGGCTTATGGGCGTGCACGCCCATGCCCAGCTTGGAAGTTCTATCTTCATAGTGTCCCATAGTTTTCTTCCAGCCTAGCATAACACTGATGTCATCAAATATACAAAGCAAACTACAATTCAATCTCAGTTACAAAAGTAGAGCCAAATTCCTAAATCCAAAATGTACCATTTCAGTTCAGTGATGTATTGAACAGTCCACAGTATTAACAGAGAAGGTTTATATCAGATGATGTATGCATAGGAACTATGTTAATGTAATTAATTATATTAAAGATGAAAAACATGTTCATTTTAGAGCTAAAACACTAAGTGCTCTCAAAATGTAAGAACGGAGAATGGATTTAACCATAATCACAATCCCTGATCAACCAATTCAGGAGAATCTAGCTATTGCTTAAATGGGAAACAAATATTAACTTTTTCCTTATGAGAGGTAACAAGTAATACAAGTTTATTATTTTAATATACTGAAATTCAACAAATATAAACTGTAACTTCATGTGTTTCCCCCATGATTTTCCTGTTATTCAACTTTTTATGTACATCAATAAATACATTGCCATAAAAACTAAAATATTGGACTTTGGGAAGATGGTGACCGGGTAGGCAGCAGAGAGAGAACCTCCCAGAGGATTACCACCCAAACAATGAAATATAGCAATATGAAGACAGAAATGAGGACTTCCAGGAAGAAGACGACCAGCCGAGAGAGCGAGTGTGGAGGGAAGAACAGCTTCAGCTCCTGAACCCGACAGAGAACACGCTACTGGGACAAACTGCGCCAAACCGGGCAGCGCTCCGAGATCCCGCTCAGAACCCCACCCCCGCAGCCAGCGCTGCGCAAACTGGAGCAACAGCGACCGGCCGGCGGGATTTCTGAGTCGGGAAAAATCTCCATGCAGGGAAAAACATCTGAACGGCACTCCTGTCTGCACGATCACAGGGTGAGTTAAGTGCGTGCTCTAACCGGTTTTTCCTGAATCGGGATGAAGCTCAGCCCAGCAAGAGACATCAAAGCAGCTTCAAGGACTGTGGGATCTCCCGGGTGGGAAGACCTACTTAGGTGCCCCAACGGGTTTTGTGAGGGGGGAAGGAGATCCACTCAGGGAGGAACACCTGAGTGGCCTATCTGCAAGAATCCTGGGATGGCGAGCTGTTTATTCGCCCCGGCCAGGTCTTGGGGTAGGGAGTAGAAGTGGAAATCTCAGCAGACAGCTTAAGGGACATTCTCCCAAAGAGAAGTAACCATTGGAGCAGCCTCTGCAGCAGACCTTTGCCTGCTGAACTGTCTGTGGAATTTATAGCTCCACAGTTTGAATCTGATACCCAAAAATGGGAAAACAGA
>PVLD010020047.1:0-34850 GCA_004027595.1 Dinomys branickii
CAAAAAAAGAAAAAAAAAAAAAAAAGAAAGAAAGGAAAAACAAAAACTGACTACTGCAGAGTATCAAAGAACTGACTACTCAGCAGAGAACAACTTCTCCACCAAATCACCATCATCTATCTTTCGTATGACTAAAAGTCTTAGAATTAAGCATTTCTTCTATTTTCCTACATGACTCCTAACCACATTATTCTCTGACCTACTCCATGCTGTCTACATCATCTTGCAGAGCAAATCTTTCTATGAGGTCTGGCTGAGCATGTCAGAAAAGTCCCACTTTACCCAGACAGCTCACCTGCCCATTTGCTACAATAGTGTAAACAGCACCAGTTCTGGCTTATGTATGTATGTATGTATGTATGTATGTATGTATGTATTTTTATTTGAAGGTCTCTCCACAGTTCCAGCAAATTGAGCAAAGGTGCCCCAAAGCCATGCATCAATTTTCCCTCCTGGAGTAATCTAGAGCTCTCCCTGAGATCAGCTATGCTGGAAACTCAAATCCTGCCCAGAGCTGAAAGGGTGGAGGGGAAGAATGAAACTTGCAGCAGACCAAGCAGTTACCTGAGACAGCAGAGTCCATCTGCAATGACCAATTATCCCCATCTTGTTTCTATACTTTACCTTTTCCCTCCTCTGTCTCTATGCCTGAACTAGTTTCTCCCAATTGTAATTGCTTCTGTTTCTCCCTTATGAGTCACCATAGGTTCAGCAAAGTCTACTTTGGAAAATTCTCCTAGAAAAAGAGCACTGATTATGTGATATCACAGTGAATTACAGTTTCTTTCCCTGTATTCCTATCCATATTAGGACTCTGGAGTCACAGAAGAGCCATTTCTCGTTCATTAAAAACACAATAGAGTTTTTCATGTACTACAATTATTGTAAGTTAAATCATTCCTGTCTTAGAAAAAAATCTCTGCTGTAGAACATGATATATTTGATACACTATTTTGGAAAATTAAGAGGCTAGGAGAGAACAGTCTCAGGGCTTTTCCAAGCTCATTGTGAAGATGTAGCAGATAAAACAATAACTAATGTGGCTGGATAAAGAATTTAACATACCAGTGGGAATGCTGTGAAGCTCTAAACATGCTGCATGATATTCAACCAACGCTCAACTAACCTGCAAAGTAGAAGGAAGAGTACAGCATGGTGTAGGAGCATGCATGTGGTCTGCGATGCAATGCCTAAAATTTTACAAACAGACCTCTCAGGTTCTTTGCAATCTACTACTCCTAGTTAAGTCTCTATCAAGGCAGAGACCAAGAGTCATTTCTAAGTCTTGGAATCTAAAAGGAATTCAGTAGATTCCGATCTGTTTTCATTTCACTGCACTTTGCATGCATTTTCCCTTTTTATATATTTTTTAGAAGCATTTTGTTTCTACACAATGGAGAACTACTCAGTCAAACTTGAGCTATTTTTAAGAAAATATATGTACCTTGAGACCAAAAGTTAAGCCAAAGAAGTCAGAGTTTAATATCACATGGTATTTCTTTTATGAGAAACCCAAAATAAAAATAAAGATCAAATTAAAAGAGATAGTAGGAAGTAGGAGAATAATTCTTTTTCAAATAGGAAGAGGATCAAGAGGTGGATGGGGGAGGGGATGAAGTGGAGAGAAAGGGTGAGTAAAGAACTTTGATGTGTTGCAAACAGGTATGCACTCACAAGGAGTGCAATCACCATGGAATGGGAACATGTCCTAATAAACACATCCATAAAAATAAAAAACCTAATAAAAGAAAGTTAAAAAAATTTCAAGTGCTTATGCGGTGAAATTGCTCACAGATCAAGAACATCTTCATTCCCTCCACGCATGTGGCACACTTCCCTTATCTGCTGTTAGAACTGTTTCCCCAGAGAAAACTCCTCAGGCTTCAAACCAGAATACACTAATGGAAAGCAGCTCCCACTGGAACACAAAGGAACTAAGACCCACTCTCTGTGCTGTGAGCTATGGAGAGAGAGCTTGGCATGAGCAATGAGGGGAGACAGTCCCCTCTACTCAGAGATCACAGTGAGGGGAGGCAGCCCCATGCAAAGTTCAGGCACCGAAGGAATGACATTTTCACTTACATATGTGTAAACATGGCAAGAAAAAGTATGAAGCAATTTTACCACTTCCAGTCTCACTTGATGGGAATCACATCCAACATCCGAGGTTGTCCAACATCTCTGAATAAAATACTCTTACATATTGGATTCTTTGCACATCAAGTCCTACCGTTCCAAATATAAAACCAACATTTGCATCCTTGGGCTCCTTTCCAGCCCATAACCTAACTCCTGCCAGTCAGACCTACCCAGGTGATGGATGGATTCAAGAAGGAAATATTTAGGGGTATTGCTTTTCCAACAAGTGCTTTAGAGATATCCAGTTCTCCAAAGATGGTAAAACCAGAGCTTCTATTCTACAGATGAAATTCTTGTGGAAATAGCAGTAAAGATTCCATTTAAAAGTTCTGTGTTGTGTTTGGGTGTGAATTTGTCTACTGTTTGGAGCTAAGAGCGTGAACCACTATACTATCTCCCAAGATTTCTAGTCTCCTGAGTCAGGCTTGGCTTCATTTTAGGTCTGGATATAGCTTCCAAGTTGTATTTTTAAAACTCATATTGATGATGATGAGATAGAAAAGCCTCATTTTCTTCCTTCAGTAGAGCTGTAGGAAGGAAGGCCATTGTTATTTCTCTCTTGGCGATGACAGCCTGAGACACAGTGACTGAAGAAGGATGATGATAATTACACAAAGCACTTCAAGGTGCAGTAAACCATTGGGCCGGGGGTCTAGAAACATGCCTGTAATCCAAAGCACTTGCAAATCAAAGCAACTGTCCCCATAAAAAATAATACAAACTCAAACGACTCATTACCCCATAAAGCAAAACTATCCATACAAAAATAATGACAAAACTGTAATATAATTCCAAATAATAAAATACAAAATATTAGCCCACACTCACCTTTGAACACTTTCGTGGCTGGTTTGAGGGAGACAGAGAAGGGTTATTGTGTCAGATCACTTTCACGCTCGCAGAATCACGGCTATTTATTTGCTCAAAAAACTTCTTTCTTTTTGTGTCACTTTAACAAGGAGCCTCCCCCATGCCACTTGCTTCTGCCTCCTTTTGGGGATTTTGTGGAAACGTGACCCTGCGCTGTTGGTAAACAGATTTACCACTTCCATTTCTACAGCCTTATTCCAGCGGTACTTTCGTACAAAAGTTTGCCCTGTCTCCCACATTGTATGCATCTCTCTAATGTCATTCAAAGTGAAGGATTCTTCCATGTTCTTCTTCTCTTCTGCAGAGGAGAGGTCTACAACCTCCTGTTGGGAAATGATCCCCCACGATCCTGCGGCAAGAGAAAGGCAGAGAAAGAGAGAGAGAGGAACAGGAGGAGGGAGAGAGGAAGAGGGAGGGCCAGAGAGCCACTGGCTCGGCTGTGATCCTGTAGCAGTCAACATCATATACTTCCCATATTGTATCACTCATTTATCAAGTTAAAATGCATTAGAAATGTTTGCCTGTCTTGGGGGCCACTGGCAGAACAAGTTACTCCCAATCCAAGGTTTTACTGTATGTTTTAAGTTAATTATAAATGGGCACGTACTTTGAGGATATCTAGGGAGATCATTTGCAGGGAGAGCATCCTAACACTTGGGGAGAGAGTCTGCTGGTGATCACTACGTCCTCTTAACTACTTGTGTTGGGGCTGGACCTAATGATTTTCTTTTAAGAAGGTGAATACAGTAAAATAATGAACTCTCACTTCTAAGGTCGGTTATAAAAGTCTGACTTCTGTCTCGCTTGTAGTCTATTTTTGCTGCTTTCTCTGATGAGGCGTACTGCCATGACTGCCAGTGGGCACAGACCCTGGCCAAAGCCAGGGAGGAGCTGAGGCCTTCAGTTCAGGAGTTCAGAGGAACTGAATCTCATCAAGACCATGGTGCAGATCATGGGGGCAGGTTCTCTCCTACTTGGGCACTGGGATGATCCAGCCCATATAAGCAACTTTCTTCTGCTTGTGACACACTTTGAGCCACCATAGACCCTCTGAACCACCCAGAGTCTGAGAGTGTAGGTTTCAGTGTGATTGGTTGTGTAGCAATACTCAGCAAACACAGAACAAAGGAATGATTTTCTGAGACATATACATTTTGGGGGGAATACCAGGAATTGAACTCAGGACTTTGCACTTGCCAGGCAGGCACTCATGCCACTGAGCTATATCCCCGGCCACATACATTTAAAAATAAATTAATTAAGCACTTCAGGGACACATTTAAGGAAAAACAAGGAGGTTTTGCCTTTTATTGAGTGATGCAAACAAGTTCAGGAGATCCGAATATGTGTATGTTATGGCTAATTTCTACAAATTTACACTAAAATAACAGTAGAACTTTAGAGAAAGGAGGAGCTTCTGGGGTAAGGTACCTCTCATTGGGGAAAGAAGAGACATGTTCAAAAGTGATTTGAAGGGAGGATGCTTTAGTAGGTGGCCAGAACTGCAAACCTCTCTTGCTGCCCATACGGCTGCTGAAAGCATCTGAAATTAGAGTTTGAGCTGGGCAAGAATGGGGTGGTGAGAGCCACTTAGCTCAGGACTAGAGAAAGCAGGTGAAAATATGGGTTTTCCCTTGATTGATGAGAGGCAGCGACATAAACTACATGTCTAAAAACTCCAAAAGGGAAAGGAAAATGAATCAAAGGCATCCTCTGAAAAATAAAGTGAGCTTCATAACATAACCAGGAGCGTTATAATGGGCAAAGGAGTGAAACAGATTACTCTGTACACGTTGAAAAAGAATCCCAAGGAATGGCATATCTTAAAGAAAAACGTGCTACTGTTTATTTATTTATTTGTTTTGGCACCAGGAATTGACCCCAGGACCTTGTTCCTGCCAGGCAGGCGCTGTGCCGCAGAGCTAACTTCCAGGGCCCTTGCTACCATTTCAAGAGGACCAGTCATCAATACAACCCATCAAGCCATTTAATGAGATTACTGAAAAAACAGAAGGGTGGAAACCCTTGGGTCACACAAGGATGGTAGTGTGAATTATTAATTCTCTTCTCATATATGTATTCCTAATAAAATCCCACACTTGCTGAGGGACTCACGAGAAAAATGAAGCTTATTTCTTACTGTCTTGGGAAAAAAGTATCTAACTAGCCCTGATACTTATCCATGGACACCCCACATGTATCTGTGAAAGCTAATTTTATGATTACTAGCAGCCTGCAGAGCCAAGCATATAGGACAAAATTCTAAACTTTTTTTTGCCATATTTCCTGTCAGTAGTTGAGTATCCTACTATCCAGACTGAAAGTGACCCTATAATGCCACTTTGAAAGAAAACCCCCTGTTCCCCTTTCTTCCTTGTAGTTCTGTAAGTCTCTTCTGCAATTTAAATATACCCTTCATTCCACCTGCCCTCCAAGCTAAGTTTTAGTTAATTCCATTCTCTTTTCTCTTAATTTGTCTTTATTTTCCAATCTTCTACTTGCTGATGGCTTGCTTCATTGCACCATTTTCCTCCCTTCCAGAAAGCACAGATGCATAGCATGAGATTTCCAGGGCAATTAAAATTTCAATATAATCAAATGCCAAAATGTCTGGGCAAGGTTGCAATGTTCAGAAGGGAAAGAAACACTGAAGACCCCAGCAGACAAGATTAACTTGACCTATATCCAATGTCCATCCTCAGAATCCAACCTGAAGCAAACTCTTCTAGCAGCATAAAGCCTGAAGGTTGGGAGGAGGTAGTTTCCCGGAGCAGAACTGCCACACCAAACTCTTTCATTAAAAGAAGAAACCATCAATCTGAGTATGAAACATCAACGCATAGCCCCAATGTCCTTCATAGAGCAATAGCCTTTCCTTTGAGACTCACGCCATAGTTTGCTCTCTACTCTTCATTCTCATATTCTAAATTTCTCTCTCCAATAGCTTAGATCTAAAATGTTCCCCCAACATGCACATTTTGAGGACATGCTGTTAGAAAGATTACTTACATGGTGCCCATGCCCTGAGAATCTGCTGCAGACTAAGATTAAGATTAAGGGTGACAGACTAGTCCAGGGGAGAAAGTTTCAAAGCAGGCCATCGGACAGCTGTGATGTGGGTGCTGCTGGCTGCTTTCATTCCGATTTGCAGTGAGAATCAGAATCAAAAGCAGATTCCAAGGAGGTGTCCAGAAAGGGAGTTCCTGTGACACTGTAGTAAAGGTGAGTATGGTTGCTGTAAGAAAGACTAGCATTAGAAAGATGCCAAGTATTTTGTAGCAAGACAATAGGAGAGATGGATTGAAGATGTCTGAGGAATGACTAGGGGCCAGCCCTTTGTAGGTTTAGATGTGCAAAACTGGGAATTTCTCCTCTGAGATGAGAGTCCTAGGATGTATGCTCACTCAAAACTTCCTAGGAATCTGTAACCCGGAGTTCAGAAAGCCAGGCACTGAGTAGCAACTGCAGCCCTATTCCAAGAGGGCCAGTTACTGCCCAAGTTGATGGGTGACCCAGAATCATCCACGTGGTGCTGGATGATATTTCAGGCATGTGCAATATAAGAGTTATGGGACCACAGAAGCCTCCACCCAGATTTCAAAAGAAGGCCTTGGATACCAGACAAAAATGTACCACAGGGTCAGCTTCTGCCAGGAACTCCTGAGAGAGCTGTGCAAGAAGCTGTGAGAGTGAAGCCAGTGGTGCAGTAGAAACCTTAGGATATTGGAGATGTTTGGAACTTGGAAAATCTGAAGAGGAAGGACACATGAAGCAGAGCCAGCACAAGGGAGAGGCCATGTAGTCTTCAATCCGCAAAGCTCTGGGGGCAGCGCCACCCTGACCTTTCTGAGTTCACTTCCCGCTACTATCTGTCAGAATGCTAGACAAGGAGCCAGAAAAGCTCATGTTTTCCCTGCTAGGTTTCAGTTTTGCTTTAGCCCAATTTCTGTCTGTTCTCCTGTTCATGTCTTTTGGAATGGTTCTCCCCATATCACTGTATATTGCAAGTGTTTAACTTTCTGACTTTTACTCTGCCTCATGGATAAGAATTTGCCTTCAGTCTCAGAGAAGAACTTGGACTTGGACTTTTCAGCAATGCTCTGTGAAGAATTTGGTGACTCCTGGAGATGGACATGAGCCTTCTAGGGGCCAGCACAGAGTGTGGTGGTTTAATTAAAATGTCCGCCAACAGCCTTGTGTTTGGGGGGGGGGGTGATGTGGTTGGTGAGGTGGGTCACTGGGGCCGGGACTTGGAAGAGAGCATCTTTGTCTCCTTCACTCTACCATGGCTTGAGCAGCTCTCCTCTCCTACCTGCTGCCATTGTATTTCTCACTCTGAGCCAACTAAAACTTGTCTGAATCTGCCGAACCTGTGAGCCAATGTGAAGCTCTCTACCTGTGCACTGTGGGTGTCAGGTATTTTCTCCCGGTCTCAAGAAAGTGGACTAATGCATTTTCTATCACCTGACTCATGAAGCACATTTTACCACAACGAAAATACCACAAAAATGCAGTCTGTTACTTGACATATCATACTCCTAACTGCAGCCACCTCCACTGCGAAGGAACCTCATGCCACCAGGCACAGCAGTGCAGGTCTGTCATCCTGTCACTGGGAGGCTGAGGAAAGAGGATCCCAGGTTGGAGCCCAGCCCAGGCAACTCAGCATCTTGGCCAGAACCTTTCTCAAAGAGAAATTAAAACAAAAAGGGGCAGAGATATGCCTCAGTTTGATGAGCTTGGGTTCAGTCACTGGTGCTAAAAAACCAAAGAAGAATAATCTCCTGTGGAGGTTGACAGTAGACATCACTGCCATCATGAGGGCTGCCCTGGCATGAAGTATTCACCGTATCCTCCATCCTCTGTGTGGAGCGCAGAGCTCTGAACCCATCTCTCCCAAGATGGTTTCTCCTAAGACCACTCACCCCAATACGCCCCATGCCAGCACAGCCACACACTGATTCCAGTTAGGTACATTAAGTGCATTTTCCATATCTTATTTTCAGCTTATGATGGGTTTGGGAAGCAATAAGCTCATCACAAGTCCAGGAGTACACGGATGTAGGAAATCTCCCATTCAGAACTTCAGCTTATAGAAATCTTTCAGGTTTTTGACAGGCCTACATATGCTAAACAACTACCAGCTAATGCCTTTGGTTTTGGGGCATAGCACCTCAGCAGCAATGGAGAGATAAAAAAATAAGACTGGTCTAGTTTTCTTGTGCTTTAATTCTTTGGTTGTATCATAACCAGAATTTATAGTCAACGCTGAAATGGCTCCTTGGGTCATTCCCTTGTACCACTGGACTGTTGGTATGAGGATGTAGTAATAATGAATCTAGTAACATCTTGATCATTTGAAAGTTACTTATGACCTCACTACAACAGTCAGAGGCTGTGATCTTACCATTTCAGCAGTGTGAACCAATCCAGACAGTCAAATAAAGGGCAGATCAACTCAGGTTGCTAATTAATAAATCACATAAAGTTATCAAACACCAGTTCACTATATAAAGAAGAAGAAAAAAATGGTACTAAGGTAAATGCAAGTGGCTGACAGTTTTTTGCAGAATATTTTTTATTAGCCTAATCTGATTTTAGAGCTATGACCTAAACAGGCTCCAAGATGTTATGTAACCTTTCCCCCAACCTCCAAAAGAAACCACAAGTAAACACATGAAGGCTTATTCATTCCAACAAAAGAATTTGCTTTTAAATAATTCTAAGTAAACAATTATCTTGGTGATATGATAAATAATAAAATAGGTAAAAGGGAACATAGATTTTTAGAGTCTATATTAAAAAAATTAAAATAAGTACATTCCTTTCCCAAAGGCACTCTTTCACACTATAATGAGTTGTCCGTTGTCACTAGTGTTCACAGCTCATGTACATCTTTTATGGACAGAATGTTATGTCTTTTCAAAATTGGTATGTGGAAATCCTAACTGCCAATGTGATAGTTTTAGGAGTTGGGACCTGTGAGGGGTGATGGGGTGCGGGTCGTAGAGTGCAGCTCACACAGTTGGGATCAGTGCCCTTGAATGAGCCTCCCCCAGAGCTCCTTCGCCCCTTCCACATAGTGATGCCCCTTCAGTAAGACAGCACTCTATAAACTAGGGAACAGGCCCGCACCATGCAGCTCACCTGGAGTGCCTTGAGCTTATGATCCCCAGCTTCCAGAACTTCAAGAAATAAATATTTGTTAAGTCATGTTATTATATTGTAGAATATGGTAGTATAGCAAACTGAATAGACCAAGACAGTGTTTTAATCTAGGCAAGATGTTTCTTTTACATATAATATTACCAATCTTTCCTTCTTTAACAAGGATTCTAATGTTATAAGCTATGTTTGTGTGTTTTAGAAACACTTGCCCAGCTCGCTTAAAGTTTATGTTAAAAAAGTTAAAGGCTGTGTTTTACAGTAGTGACTTCTATATTGTGGATTTATGAACAGTGAAAATGACATAATTAAATAAAAACACAGATGTAAAGAAATTGATCAGTTTGGGTCGAAATTTATTATTAGAATAAATATATTTTTCCAAGCAAAAAACATACTTAGCCTGAGTCAAATTAGTAAGTCCCCATAGTAAGGTCATTTTCTGTGTGAGTGCTTGAAATTGATTCCTGGACTAATTATTCAAAATTTCACTAGAAGAAAGACTTAGGCTGAGGCTCATGAACACATCAAACTCTGCAAAGACACAGGGACATTTAGCCACTGCTGTGCTCATTTGAGGAATCTCTTCACAGTCAGGCTCAGGCTCAAAACAGACTAAACTCAGATGCTGTGGAGTCCTCCATCCCCAGACAAACCCGTCTCCAGTTACACAGAGCAACTGCTGTAGACCTCACCACAAAAAAGGCAGAGAACGCCAGCACTCGCCGTGAAGGACAACCTGCTCACATTCTTGCTAGATTAAACAATGTGCTTCTGCATCGGACCAGATGAATTTTTTTGATAACATCAAACCCCAAATCCAAAAACTTTCAGCAGCCAGACATTTAGTTCAAAATCTTCCCTAGTTCTTGCCAACACAGCAGCTGCCAGGAGCTCAGATCTGACTAAGAGAGCATTTTCCATTATCCTACTACAAAGAGGAGAGCAAGGGAAATCTTCCCTCTCCATAACTATCTGATTTGGCTCAGACCTGGAGGAAAGTTGGGGGGAGGGGTGAAGGAAAAAACCTGAAATATTTTGGCCACTCTAGGATAATGGGAAAGTCCCTAAATAGTCCTGTGAGTTCTAAAAGGTTTCTCGTGTTTGCTTGGGGTTGAGAGAGATGCCAGAATATACGCAATCTTAGTTTTAGTTTAATCCGTTGAAAAGAATTGAATTTCATCAACTTCAACAAGTTCATTGAAAGGTTAAAGAGTAAATATGTGGTTTATTAGCATACTGTTCTGCTCACTGAAAGAAAGGAGTGGGATGAAATGGATGATTTATTTCCCACTTTTCTAAAAGAAAGAGAAAAACACAAAGCATTGAAATTCACCTTGGCCAAAAGCAGACTACATTTGAAGCCATGACTATTCAAATAATCCAGAATGGTGTGAGGCATGCAAGATTTTATAGCTTTTCTATTTTATTATCAAGAAGAAAGGGTGAATATTATGGAGGTCTAAACATGGGGAAGGAGTATTCTAGAGCTAAAACCTCCAGTTCCTGGGTTTGGCTACCGCTCAGAATCTGTCTCAATATTGCAAGTGGCGGGATTGAGGTCCACATCATGCATAACCACAGCCACCATTCAGAATCTGCCTCACCATTGTAAAGGGCAGAATTAAGGTCCACACCACGCATAGCTGTAGTGAGCAGCCTCTTTCTGAAGACCTCTCAAGAACCTGTAAATCCCTGAAAGATGCAAAGCAGTTTTCTCAAAACAACCCCATGGTTACTGAGCCCAGGAAGACAGCAAGACAATGATGCAGACAGACACCTTACTCAGTAGTCACGCACAGGGCATCCAGCAGACCCTTGGCAATCTCCTTCTTCTTAGAAATTGTTCTCTAGTGGAATTTTAATGGTACACTGAAGGGTAATAGATACTGCAGCAGATTCAGACCATCTTGCAGGAATTCACATGAAAAAGCAGTGCATGCCCCATGATTTCCTCTAGAAATGGGGTCTTGAACTATGAGAACAAGACATCATGGGCAGAAACAATAACTCGGAAGAGAAAATAGCATATGCAGCAAATTAAAAGCTTCAAAGAGAGTACACTTCAGAGTCTGAGTGAAATGAAACAAACAACAGCAACAAAAATAATCTGTTGGTAAGCAGATTGCACAACAGGCCATGAACTCCTCCATCCCCGTGCGTCCACCTGTCTGCAATGTGACTTTGTAAGGTTGAATTCCATTTCTTTATGCATTCGGTGGGGACTCAGGCAAGTGACCTGCACTTTCCCGGATGAGATCTTAAGTATGACACAAGTACAGGTTTCAAACATGCCTGCATTTGCACACAGGAATAAGCCCATGAAAGCCTCTTGGGGACCCAAGCCCGAGTCACCCTCACACTTTCTGACAGTCAGCATCAACTGCCCATGGTAAGCACGAGGCCACCAGGGACTCCCCCAGGTACCCAGCTGATCAGCCAGGTGACAGCAACTGTGTGAATGAGCCCAGGGAATGCTGGAAAAGTGCCTGCCCACAGAAAAGTGAGCTGCATATATTTTACGCCGAAGACACTAAGTCTTGGGTGTGGATGATTATACCGCACAAGCTGGTAGCTGTGACGATACAGGAGGGCACAGCATTCAGGGCCCAGCATGCAAAAAATGCATAATCAACAAGGAAATACCTCATTAAAAGAAATTGTATTAAATGGTTCCTAATCTCCAGCAGGGACAGCCATTAGACATGCAGTGCACACTGCAAGGAATAAAGTCCAAGTTAACCTTTTAGAAAGTTTTCCTGGATAACACACTACTGCTACCAAAAGGACCAGCTACAGAAATCGGTGCTTGCATTCTAGCACCAGACATTAGTGGTAAAACTCCTGCGACTTTTGGAGACACATGCTTATTCTGTCCCCTCATCAGGATAGATTTCATATGTGCATCACCAGTTTCCAAGCTGATGTCTCCAGGAGGGCTGCATGAGAAGCAGGGTGGTGGGTAATGAATTAGTGGCTTCACTCTTATGAGAGAACGAGCCACAAAGTCTGAAATGTTTTAATAGCAGAAAGAGAGGACAAAGGTGCTGGGCAGCCAAAAAGAACTTGAACGGGTGCATAGAAGCCCATTCCTTCCTGCCTACATACATCTTTCTTACCTAAATACGCAAACAACATGCACATCCCTCCTACACAGATCAGTCACTAGTGCACAAATGTGTCCTCAGCGCGAGGCTTTACAAAGTCCCACTAGGGCAGCAGATAACTGTTGAGTCCAGGGCCCCTGGACTAGGAATGCTGCAACTCTTCCAGTTCTGTGATGAATCACCTTCATAGTGTTATAGCCCGTAAGCCGTGGGTTAGGATTTAAAGTTCTCCCCCATTAAAATAGCCTAAAAGAAAACAGGAATAAAGGGGCACTTACTAGAATGCCTATACGTATACATGATGCATGAAATAAGAAAAAGTGCAGAGTCCGCAGGTGCTTAGAAAGGCGCTTTCAGAACTGGTAACACTTCTCTTCCTTCATCCAAGCCAGGTTCTTCTGTACTCATTCGGTTCATGCTCTGTACCCAAGCCGGTCATCAGAACTTCTACTCCTCTGAGGTCCAAGCCAGATGAGTTCTTCTTTCAATTTTTGCAAGTCTCTTGAATTATCTGGCTTATAGGCTTTCACCAGGTTTTATCACTGAACACAACACTCTTGTAGTACCTATGTTCCAAACATACTTCTCCCTTTCTTCATTGGACTGAAAGCCCCTAAGAACAGGTAAAGACTCTTTTGGCAGACATTTATCAGGAAGTAATTAGACAGTTCAAAATAAAACCATCCATTATGCTTATCTCCCATAAATTTAAGGCCCTTTCTTCAAAGCCTAGATTAAGAATCAGCATTTTTTTTTCTTACAGGACAAAGATAGCAAGCATTTCAAATTAAGAGACAAAAATTAAACATACACTGTGTATATTTATATTACCATTTAAATTGACTCTATTTTAAAACAAACAGAAAAATCTTACCATGTAAATTATCAAAAACTGCAAATCAAACCAAAACAAAGCAAAACAAAAACAGGCCAGTGACCAGAGCTGGCCCCAGGGGTATCATCTGCCAAACTCTAGACCATAGTAGGTGCTTTGGGCGCCATCAAATGCTAATGTTACTGTGGCACTGCTCACTGCTATGTCTAGATTTCAATCAACAGAAAATGCCACCAGTGAGAGCATATTCCAGCCTCTGAGACATTCACTTATTAGTAAACTCGACCCAACCTAGGACTATGATCTCCCCTGCCTCTTGATGTAACACCCTCAGAATCTATCCCTGCATGTTAATCCTAGGATCTGAGCACAACAATGAGTGAAGTTGCACAACCCTTTATGCACATGAGCCCTGTTCCTCTGGATTTTATTTTATACATAGCTCTCCACCTGCCTCGGGACACGGACTCCAGCTGTAGACCTGGAGACCGTGGGCAGTGCAGAACTCTTTTCCTGTCAAGATAATGAACCCAGGAATGGCAATAACCAAGCAAAGTGGAAACAGGCTCATTAGCCTGGGGAAGAATAATTATTTCAGCAGAAAAAGGATTTACAGACTAAGAGCTATTACTTAGCTTGTTATTATTGTAAAAAGTCTTAAAATCTCCTGTGCAACCAAAGGCTTCAAATTCTCTCAAAACCATTAAGTCCCTTAAGACTCCTCTTTTTCCACTGCAGACACTGACATAGGAAGTGTGTAAAAATTTCTTTAAACTTTTAAAAACAATTGATTACAGGAAAAGACACGTTGCCATTAATCTCCCTCAAAATGCACTCCTTCTTTGAACACAGTTATGCCCGCCTGCTTGCCACTTTCTGCAGCAGCTCTGGAGTCCTCTTTCATGAGTGTCTTTAGCTGTGCTGGCATGGCTGCCTTGATGTCCTGAATGCATTGCAAGCATTCGCCATTCAGTCACTTTGACTTTGGGTTAGAGCCAGAAGTGACTCAGTGCCAGATGCAGTGAATGAGGATTTCTCAGCTGGCCTTTGCATTGTATGGCGCTCAGGGGCAACACTCCCTGTGCTTTTAATCACACCTAAAGGGACTCACTCTGGAGGACATCCAGAACTGCTTTGGGAGGCCACGGGAATGACACAGTAAGTATGTTTGCTGTGGAGTCAACAGCAATATGTCTTTTACCTTAACTTTTCAGACTCTCCTCACTACTTCTGCCCCAAATATTTCTGTGGCACCGCTACCTGTGCAGAACCTGTTAGGAGCTCTTGGTTTCCCTGACACCAATACCAAAGGATCCTGCTTCTCTGGGTTGCTAGTTCATAAATCCTTGGTATAGGAAATGCACTTACTCCTAGACTTATGATGGGATAAATTTTTAATATTTGTGTACAAAAAATGAAAATATTAGACATTGGAAATGCATTTACTACAGTCTACCCTGGGAGCATGAAAGGAACATTGCAGCTTATCTCTGCCTACGCTGTAGGCTACGGATCACCTACCTTCATTGTCCTGTGGATTCCTGGAGTTACTGCTTCCCAGTATGTCCACAGAGTATGTTCTGCTCACCTAGGAAGACATCCAACTTCAAAATTCAGACTGCAGTTTCTGTCAGTGTTCACTTTCTTAGTATTGTGAAAATTATTTTAAAATATAAAGAGGAAACATGTTAAGCCAACCACTTGACACTGGAACCATGTGCAGACAGATTTAAAGAAGTTTCAGTATGTCTCACACCTGTGGTTATTGGAATAAATTGGAAAAGTATTTCTCTCACATTTATCCAGGGTACATACACTCACATTGGGCTGTTACACAGTAAAGACAGATAAAATGGTCTCATTCCAATGATGTAAAGTTATTTGCTCAAGAACATTCAGCAAAGAGCAGAAACACCACTGTCACCACTGTCAAACAGTGTCAACTCTCTGGCCCCCAAGTGCCAGCTTTCACCTCCGCCCCTGAAACATCGTGCACAGATGGGAATCAGATGCGAGGGTGCGATAACATGGTCAGGATGCCCTGGGGGTAGGAGGGGAAGACAGCCCATACTGGATCACTTGGAATTTCACATTTTCCAATGTGGAGCAGAAGACACCTGTAGTAGAGACTGAGACATAGAAAAAGTTTAAAAAGCAAGTTAGGAGAGAGTAGACGTCAGAGATCCAAAGCAAAGGGAGAGATTTAAAAAGTCATTGTGCAAGGGAATTAACAACAGTGCAGAAGTGAAGGGAGAAATGAACACGTGGAAGTGTATTCTTCTGTATGAAGGAATCAAGAGAAGACAATCTTCTCCTGAGAGTCCTAGAGGAAGCCAGAGGCAGTTGGATGGGAAGAGAATGTGCAAGGCGTGGGTAGCGTGCCATTGCATTGCCCCTTTGCTCACCCACGGTAAAGTGAGAGTGGAGGAGAACATGTAGAGATGGACAGAAATTCCAGAAAGTGATTTTTTAAAGCTGTTTTTAACATGGAAGGAATCAATTGAGTTTGCATGTCATGGGAGGGGCGCAGGGCAGTGTGGCCTTCAGATTTCTGCGTGTAGGAAGAGAGCGAGGAAAGCTCTTGAGGAGTCACAGACAGGTGTGGCTCAGTGCTCGGGGGCAGCGAAAGGGCTTCATCCAGGGCCAGGCACATGAGTTTCCAGCCCCACTGAGGCTCCTGCCAGCACTGACAAGCAGACCAGGACAGGAAAATACTTTCAGGAGTCCTTGAATAAACTCAAAGGCAATGTTAAAACAAAACAAAACAAACAAACAAACAAAAAATCTGTAGACTACAGTAAGAACTAAACTAGGGATGCAAAGAAGGCTAAGGTTGTGATGGAGGGCCTCCTCAGCAGTGACCTCAGACTTGTCCTGGATGGTGACAATGTAATCTCCAAAGAGCCTAGAAGTTTCTGAGCAAAAATTTGTTGTGTGCAAATAAAAGCCTTTAAACAAAAAGTAATAGAAGACAGAGTTAAAGACATTTGGTAGCAAACAGACAACGAGGGCTTAGAGGAGAGAGAAGAAAGGCAGGTGACCCTGACGGGGGGGAGTTGTAAAGCAGCTCATGAATCATGCAAGCAGATGGCCCCTTCCACAGGGTCCCTCTCCTCCATGGGCACAGATGCCAGCCCTGCCACTGCACATTCCAACGCCGCCTCCAACCCTAATGCCTCAGTGCAAGTAAGTAGATGTTTCCTGTGTCTCTCACATAAAGACAATGTTTAAACTGAAGTCTACCAAGGCAAGAAACCCCTGAAAGCAGAACAGATGTGATGATGCCAACTTCCATCATCTAGGAGGGAAAAGAAACCTGGTGTTATTTTTATTATGTAGCACAAAATATATGGTTATAGTTTCTAAATATATGTAATATATTTCATTTTGAAAAGACCTGAAAATCATTCACTCAGTTAGCATGTATTGGACCTTTTTTAAACAGTCATAACTATGAGGGCCACTTGCAAAATCATGGCTAACGCAAAGTGTAGCATGGCTGCTCACAGGACTTACAGACAAGTGGGGAGATGACAGTAATAAAACTGTGGCACAGTTATGATAATACATGTGGCTAGCGCCAGGGAGGAGAAATACAGACACCTACAAGGGTGCAAATGACATGAGAATCTCGCTACATCTGCAGCGTCAGCTGAGCCCCTGCCACAGATTTGATGTTGCAGCAAGTATCTACTAAGGAGCAGAAGGAAACGAAGAATTGTGAATAATGCTCAGTGCAGGTGAAAGGGACGAGTGTGGTCCAAAGACCTGAGCACAAAGGACATTGGCGAAGTCTACTAACAGGAGAACAAACCGAGGGTAGGAAGTGAAGAGCAGTTCATGGGAAAACTAGCAGGGGCGAGAAGTCCAGATCATATTAGGGAAATAGGTTCTGCAACCATAAAAGTGAAAAAAATCTTTTCTCTCCCCCCAAAGTTAATAATCCATCCACTGATTTCAGCAGGAAAGAGACATGATCAGATTTTTCAAAAAGCAAATCAGTAAGTCTGCAGAACGGACTGCAGAAAGAGTGCAGGTGGCTTCAGGAGTAGATGTTTGGGCCACGGTGACAGCAGTACAGACAGAGAGAAGCGGAAGGTCTGTGAAATAAGTACACACACAGATTACAAAAAAAGTGAAGACAGCAATTCAGCACTAGGGCTCTAACGTGCTTATCTGGCTGTAGGTTAGTAATAGGCAGCAAGAGAGGAAATCTTGAGAGAGAACTGTGACCATGATTTGAGTTCCAGGGAATTGCCTAAAAGTGAGATAAGTTACAAAGCAGTGTTCCAATAATCCAAAGGAAATTCTGGGCTACAGATACACATTTAGGAGTTTTCGCTTTGTTTTGTTTTGACCTAAGAGTATTTAAAGCCATTAACACAAATGAGATTTGTATGTGGAAAACACAGAATCTTTAAAAGCTGAAGCAAGCCTTAAATATACTATTTGAAGGACAGATGGAACTCTGAAAGCATGATGGGAAGGAACACCTGGAGAGACAAGAGGAAAGCAGTGTAGCGCGTCTGGGAAACAAAAAGGTTTCCAGAGGGGACCTCCTCGGGATTTCCACACGCAGTGTAGGTAAGACCTGGACAGAAATAGGACCTTCCTGTTCAGTGATTTGGAGCCCTGGGGACTGTTGCCGTAGAGATCTTTCTCAGAGCGTGAAGGAAAAAGAAGCCACATTGGAGTGTGTGTCATGAGAGATGGAAAACAGACAACCAGGAATTCAAAGCAGACAGCGTTTTTTTGAGAAGTTGAGCAGAAGAGCCAAGGACAAACGTGGAAAAGTGCTTGGTTCATGCTGAAGAGTTCTCTTCCAGGGCATTTTGTTTCCTTTTCTTTGGGAAGTTAAAATATAAAACATAAAATTTAAAATATAAAATTTAATAGAACATTTAAATTTGTGTGATTTCATATAAAAATCTAGCTGTCCTTGAAATGTTCACCAAAACTGGCAACAGAGATTTAGATGATTTCTCTAATTTAGTGAAAGAGAAACTACAGATGAAGAATCTGTTACTTGTCCAATATTACACCAGGCTGGGACTGAGAGCCACAACCCCTGAGATGAAGTGCCACCCTGTGTCCTTTGCATAATTCCATCCTGCTTCTCCAAAGCTTCCCAAAATAAGAGTGTTCATTCCAGTGCAATTCTGGAATGATCAGAGACACCCGGTTCAGGCTTTTCTCCATACCCTGATGCTCTGGAACCAATTTGCGTCCTTGAAATTACAGTGTGAAATAAGAGCGCTGTAGTCTGGGGTTCTCCATCCCTGTCTGAGTAGCTTCTGGGACTGGGAAAATGTTTCACCTTGATCAAAACAGAGCTGTCAGGTGCCTGGAGGAATTTCTCTGCGCACCCATTACTACAGAGGCACACAGGCACTGTCAGTCATGACTCAGTAGATGATGAAAGTCAGAAACAGTCACAGATCCAAGGAGAATTACAGCAGCTGGCTGGGGCCACATCTTCTACTCCCAGGGGCAGCCCTCCAAATGTCTGGTGTCTGGGTTAGAAATACCATTTCTTAATGCTGTTATGATTCTCTCTTCAGGTTGAGCTACTGTTCCAGAGATCAATAAAACCCAAAACAGGTCTGCCTGGCACTGTTAGGGAAAACTTCATTTCCTCTCTTGTTTTTGTGCATGTGTTTTATGCAAGGAACCTATATTTTACTCTGATATTCGTGTGATTTTTTACTGGTTTGAGGGAAATACATAATTAATGTGACTAGATTGAAAAATGTTATTCATAAGCATCATGGATTTTTTTCAACATTATCTGTTCAGTAATGTATGCTCTGGACACAGAAAAATTATAAAATGCTATTCTTCAAAATTATTTGGTGCATCTTTATTTTTCTCCTTTTCCCCACCTTGCACACAACTATTTACCACAAGTCTGAAGAACACAGAAAGAACATTACTTTGCTCTCTACTGGGAAGCCCTGAGAAAATATCTTGACAATAGTAATCTTTTGTTTACAATACCATCAGTTTGAAATTTTCCATTACCATAGTAAGCTTAGTTACTTTACTCTTTTTTTTTTTTTTTTTCCGGTACTGGGGATCGAACTCAGGACCTTGC
The DNA here is from genome assembly GCA_004027595.1 of Dinomys branickii. NCBI lineage: Eukaryota > Metazoa > Chordata > Mammalia > Rodentia > Dinomyidae > Dinomys > Dinomys branickii. The sequence continues at coordinate 19,211 of PVLD010020047.1, forward strand.
GCTTGCCAGGCAAGCGCTTATGCCACTCACTGAGCTATACCCCCAGCCCCAATAGTAAGAGATTAAATGAAATATATTGAGCCAACAAATAAATAAATCCAATGAACAGAAAGATAAAGTGTTTTTCTCTAGAAAGCAAGAGAAGATGTCTATCAGCTTTGTATTCTTCTCAAAAATATCTAGACAGTATTGTCACAAGAATATAATTCCTCCAAAATGAAAAATTACATTTAGAAGCATAAGTTAGAATATGATGAATGATATGCTTAGAATCAGTAAAACATTTTACGTGCTTTCACATTTTATCATGTCTTTTTTAAGGCAGTAAAGGTAAGAATAATTTTATTTTGTAGGATTCATAATTCAATTTCCTCTGAAACCTCCATGTCAAAGAATTTGTTTGGTAAAAAATAGCTTCCATGAATTTAAAGGAGTTGTACTTGTGCACATTTAGGATATAAAGGCAATCCTTAAAAATGAGTCATCTCAAATTGTTACCCCACATATCCAAACATCAGTCAGGAGACCATGCCTCTTTGCTTGTGACCAGCTTGAACAAGATGAGCAGTCACAGTGGTTCCAGTTGCAGCCTGTCTCCCTGGGAAACCATCCTGTGACTGGCTAAGTCTACTAGAGGCTTATGGGAGAGTCCACAAAAATCACCAGTGACAGAGAAGTAAGGGAAGTGGAGGGATAAAGATGGGACAGGGAGGGAAGGACAGGTATGCAGAGGGACATGCTGGCCATGACATGGGCTCAGCACAGACCTATGCCAGCCCCATGGGGGCCAGAATTGAGGGTCCCCAGAGTGCCCTGCTGGGGCAAGGCCCTGAGTGTCTACAACCCACGTCTACCGCTGGAAATGGCCTTCCCAGAGGGGCCCTGCTCTTAGACCCCCAAAGTGGAGCGATCAGTAGAATTCATCTGTCTGTCTCCCCTAACTGTTTCCTCTACACCTCCCTCTCGTCTTTTAGCACAAGTGTGCTGGCAAACATCATAGGAAGAGCATTACAAGAAGTATGTGTGTTGGAAGGTGTTATCAGGAAGGAAGACTTGTTCAGATGAGGAGACTACTTCCTTCCAAAGTGTGCTCCTTCCCTGTCCTGTGCCCACTGCTCCTTCAGATCTGGCGGAAGTGCTGGCTTTCCCTAAGGAACCAGGAAAGCTGTGTAGCCACCCACTGTCCTCATGGAAGCAAAGCCTCCTCTGCCTCCTGCCAGGCTCTGGATCAGATCAACTTCCTTTCACTATTCCATTAAAATCCAGGCCATTTTCTTAAAAGTCTTGAATTTAACTTAGAGTTCCAACTCTCCCCTTTCCAGGATTTTATCTCCTTTTAGACCAGAAGCCTCCAGGAAAGGAAGTTTTTATGGCTTTTTTTTTTCCCTGCTGGATGGTTTCTTCTTGATGTCCCCGACTCCTGATCTTTCCTGTCGATGTGGGGGACAGACGCGGGGAGAGATCTACAGGGAGCCATTTGGTCAGTAAGAAGGCAGGCATCTTTCCCCTGATTGCCCCACTCTGAAAAGTCATTTTGAAACTACTGGCACAGGCTTGTGTGAAGAGAACATACAGTCCTAGCTTCCCCTTGGGATTTCCAAAACCACAAAGGTTCAAATTTGCAAAGAGTGACTTAGTGTCCAATGTTCTTGGATCTTTCAAATCCAGCCGTTCACTGTATTCTAAAAACCAGTGATGAGCTCCAAATCTGTTCTCTTAAGCTCTTTGCTGAGTGTTGCCCTCATGATCTAAGACAACTGTGTCGGAATGTGGTCGTACATGCCACAGTGCTTTGGTGGGATCTTCAGGCCTCATCTACCCACGTGGCCACATGAATCTCATTTACACAAACTTCCTCATAACTTTATACAGTTAAAAAGTAGATTTAGAAGCTATGTGTATTAATCAGCCAACCTCTCATAAGACAGAAGTTAAATATATTCTATAACCAATATTGGACCCCAGGGGCTGGGGATATAGCTCAGTGGAATAAGCACTTGCTTGGCAAGCTCAAGGTCCTGAGTTTGATCCCCACTACTGAAAAACAATACAGGACCCCAAGAGAAACCTTTTGTGAAGTGAGGAAATTTAACTTCCTGGCTTATAGGAAGATTCACAGCAGGCCGTACTGTGGCTTTCCCTTCAGTGATATAGACAAATCTCACTTTATCTGCTCAGGATATGAAACTAATTTTCAGGACCTGATTGTTAAATAAGAATGAAAGGAATCAGAGATGTTACTGATATTAAGCTTTACTAAAGAATTCCAAGGGTGTAGTCACAAAAATATCTCAGACAACGCAAAGAAATATCTGGGTCATCAACAGCAGTTCTTCAGATACTGGTTCAGAATCAAGAACTCTATGAATGAGAGTCCTTTAGAATATGAAATTCCAAGGAGTAGCATAGCTGAGAGGTTATTATGTAGGAAGCCATACTTTACAGGTCCCAAGTTCTATTATTTTTAAGCAACCTATACCTAGAGGCATACAACTAAAGGAAATTGAGAATTAAGATGTTTCTTCCTAGTAAATAGCATGAGATTATTACCCAAAAGTCAAATTGATGGGGAGATAGGAAAGGACCACCTAATTTTGCCCCTTTACAGAAAGAGGAGGAGCAGGATCTCGGGTTGTCTGCTTTGCCCTTTCCCCTTAGTTTTGATGTCATAAGGGGACATAAAGTTAGTTTCCCTATAGGGTGCAGCTTAGGAACTAGTGTACAAAATGAGAGGTAATGTGGATAATTACAAATGTAAATGACTCACAGCACTCTCAGAAGGCCTATATCCAAACTAAACCTCAGAGATTCTCAACAAAATGAACAACAACAAAAAATTATTTATTGTTTCCAATAACTTAAAGGCACCAGGCAGTTTCCCATTTTCCTTTCCCCTTTCCCCTCACTGGGCTTCATTATTGGGTCTGGATGGGAACTGCCAGCAGCCACAGGTGTCCAGCCAGGCAAGAAGACGCAGCCTTCCAGGAGAGAGTGGACTTCCCAAACCCTCTAGCCACAGGTCAGATCTAGACTTAACTGACAGTGAAGGTGTGGGTCGGGTCGTGAGCCCACAGCCGAGCCCATGACGGTGGGCAGAGGACTTGTCTTTCTAGTCTGCCTGCTTCCTGTCTGGAGCGCAGACGTTGACGTAGCATACTAAGCACAGTGTTGGGACATCCTTCCTCCAAGGCACAAAGAGGGGACCTGAAAGTGGGGCAGGGGAGAGGACTGCAGAGCAAGAGTGCCTGCTGCATCTTCAGAAAAGAACCGGTGAGAAGGGAGAAGGTTAAGATCCACAGGTTTTCAAATGCATAGGGTTACTTTGCTGTAAACAACAGTTCCAGAGTTGGCAGCATAGGACTTTGTGAGAAGCTTAAAAAAAAGTTAGTTCAAATCTTAAAAAGCCTCGCTGGCATTTTGGCAGGACTGATAAAAAGAATAGTAAGGCAACGGGAAATCCACATTCTTATGAGTCAACCTTCATTTAATATTCATGCCTTAGAATTTCTACCTTTATTTCCCTTTTCCTTTTCTCCTCGATCTACTGAGAACATCACGTACCTATTACTCACATCTTAGAAACACCTGTAGATTCTTCAGGATTTTTTAAATAACTATGTAAATGTGCTTTAGATCACTAGTCAGACCTTGGAGCTACACACTCTCTCTGTATCTCTGAATAGTTTTAAAGGAAAGAAGGATAAAAAATTATATTCTTGTCTCCAGTTACTTTTTTCTCTACTTCAAGGCAATCACAGAGACAGTTCTTGCAAATGTTTATCATGTTCTTTTAAGTGTGTTTTCTGACACAAGGTTAAAGATACTTGCATGACAGATAAAAATTTGTTCAAGGATGAAATCTCACTCAAAGTAAAATCTGTGAAAATATTTAATGGCAAGTCAGGTAACTCATTCTTCAAAAGATTTGCTTTCTGCTACATAAATAAAGAACTAACAAGAAAAAGAAAGGAAAGAAAAAAACTGAATCAGCAGAAAATACCACAGAGGAATGGTGGCAATTCCAGTTTAGCTTTACCGCAGTGAGGACACACACTTGCAAGTACAGAGCATACATGGTCTGGCTGAGTGCGTGAGAAGCTGAGGAGGCTGCGTGTTGACATTTGCTTTGGTAATGACTGCACATTTAGATCTGAGCTTTGCAGCTGCTGACAAAATAAGAAAGCAGAGAGTGGTCTCAGCAAATAAAAATCCTGAAATACTGATGGATACACTTCATGACTGCTGTTCCCACCACCTCCTCTGTTCCACTCCATGAAAATCTTAGTGCTGGACTACGTACTTCTTTGCTTTTCCTTAGGGGTTCACTCATACCAAATCTTGTGGTGCCGAAGTTGATGTAAGTGTCACTGAGGAGACACAGAGGAGCAGGCTTTCCTTGGCACACCTGTAATAATTTGTATACAAAAGTCTCCAGGAAACATGCAATTTCCCCCAAGTTTCTCTTTACTGCAGCCAGTCAAGGAAACTCCTCTTTGTCAGCCTACTTCTCTCTGCTTATCTGTAGCAAAGGCTGATAGTCAAGGCTTAGGTGAGGGCTGCCTCCTCAGCCACTGATAGCAGCTCCCCCAGTAGGCTGGTAAGATTATGCAAACAAAGCCAAGCACACTTTCCACAGGACCCAGGAGGCAGTGCTTCCTCTGCACTCCAAAGCCCATTCCTCCTCTTCTAGTTTTCCACACTGTCCCCAGACACAACCCGTGAAGCACTGCTTGATGTGTGCCACCCTGCTCACTGCACGCTGGGCACACACAACTGGGCAGTGGCTGCTGGGCTCATCTTCCAGGGTCAGCCATGGCTTGCTTGCTCTCCCCAACTGTAAGACAGGTGTACAAAAGGAAATGAAGGCACCCTTCATTGACTCTCACTCTTTCAAGCAAATCAGAGCTCTCCTCTAATTTTCAAATGTATATCCAATTATCCCACTCACATGCTGCTTTAAGAATGAGAAGAATCTTTATGATTAGGAACACTGTGTTCACTTTGTATCACTGTTACAAAATACCCAGCACAATCAACTTATGAAGAGGGAAGGTTTGCTTTGGCTCACAGCTGAGGAGGGTTTAGTCCATAGTTAATTCAATCGATTTCTTTGGTTGTGTGGCAGCACAGTTCACCATGATCTGAGCACAGGGTAGAGCAGCTGCTCCACTCACAGCTGCTGGGAAGCAGTGAGAGAGACATGCAGTGCAGGCTCCCCATGTCCCCATGAAGGGCACCCCTTGTGTCCTAACTTCCTCCCACTATGTCTCAACTCCTAAATGTTCCATCAGCTTAGAACAGCACCATAGGCTGGGGGCCAATCCTTGAGCGCATGGATCCTGAAGATAATCAAATCAAACAGCCTGGGAGAAGATAGAAGGGTTTCCTCCAGTTGGCAGAATCCATCTTGCCTTAAATTCTAAGGAAGATGCTGTATTTTTATTGTTATATTGCTATATTTTTATAAAGCTGAAGTTCAGTTTGCACTGTGTAATATAACTGCCAGGAGACTTTGGCTAATATATTTTCTTCCCTATGCAATTATCAAGAAAAACTAAATTATCTTCAAGTTTCTTTCTTTCTTGGTAGTTGCAGAATCAGAAAAGTGAAGAATTAAATATTCAACAGAATTAGACACAAATTCCTTCATAGAAATTTTCTGAAATTGTTTTTCTTTTGCTACATTACTACATTTAATCTTCATGAAGACAGACTCTCAGGAACAGTGACCATCACTAGGGCACACTGAGAATACTAAGGTGTAATATCAGGTAACTTGCCCAGTGTCACAGTAATGATGGAGGCAGACTTTGAAACTAGGACAGAACTTAGAGATACAGTTTGGTTTTCCTCCTTTTTTCCAGACACTGGATAAAACCCTCTGGGCACAGAACAGTCATCCTCATTTCTGGTAAATTCCCACCTGACTCCTTCTTGCCTACCAAATGGCCCTCCCTCGAGGACGCTCATGTGTCACTTAGTATGTAGCATAGGGTAGATGTTTACTCACATTCGCTAGAACACATGAATAACTGCACCAGGGAAGTCCGAAGACACACATTTATCTGTACAGTCATTTGGCAAACATGGCTTGAATTCAGTTTGTCAGTCAGATTTGTGTACCACTGTCCTTTTGGAATAGATATTTGCTCCAGAACAAAAATTTTATTCACTTTCCTCCTTCCCCTCTAAGTTTCACTTGGGTTTCATAAGCTTTTACAATGTCTCCTGCGAGACGCTGCAAATGGTGCTGTGTGGATCCTGACTTGATAGCTTATCACTGCTTTGCCTCATTTCATCCCTTCCCCCTCCCCGAGTATCTCTCAGAGAATTCTTCCTCCTGAGTAACTTGATCATGAGGCTCAATTCTTGTTTTTGGGGAATCCACCCTAAGATACTGTCCCTCTTCTGTGGAATGCAGTCTGTCTTTAAATATTATGGAACTCACTGCTCTTGATCACTTTAAACAATCTAAATCAGGCCGACTCATCTAGTTTATTGTTTCCAGCACCAGAAACCTTTCAAGTTTACATTGCATTTTGCACAAGACCAGTGTCTAACTTTATCAACTGTGTGCTGACTTTGTAATGGAACCTGAAGATTCAGAATTTCCTTTATCCTCTTCCTAGCATGTCTAGTGTTAACCTTCATTTTATCCATATAAAATATTTGCTCTCTTCTGATAATATTTCCAACTGTTTTATTCTGTCTTTTAATGTTCACCACAACTAGCACTTCAGCAAGACAATAATAGCTCTTTTCAGTTTGGGAAGGAGCAACGTTAGGCTTTGGGATGGAGGTAGAGTCACATGTACATGTCATTCAGAATCTATGGAGCTGAGCCCAGGAATTCAGTTCTCCTGATTCCTACAATGGTGTTCACTCGTATATCAATCATTCCATTCTTGAGACTGTGTCTTCACCTACTGGAAGTCATTAAGACTGTTTTTATATGTTCTTTAAATCACTTAACTCAGCCTCTTTTTACAATCAAATACTATACCAAGCAAAACAGATCCTGTATGGGACATCAGAGAAGCCTAGGACATTTAATCATATGCATATGTGGCAAATCATTACGTATGCATAATAAATCTGTCAACTGTCGTATGTACTCTGGATGAAGTCATGGTTGACTTGCCTAGCAATGGTTCCATCCATCTACAAAATCCACTGCATCCCTCAGCATGCACATAAAGGTATCTTCAGAGGAACATACCTTTTCTGAATTTGGATGAGAATATTTGAATTTGAATCTTCAGACTAATGTCCTCTATTGGACTGTTCTCCCTCTGTCTTGAATTAGGTCACACCTCACAGTTTGTTCCTGCATTTTTCTCAGAAATTTCCCATGGCAGAGAAATGACAAAAAAAAAAACCCATATATATTAGGCTATAAAATATAAAACACTATTATTTTGGCCCTTATTATATTTCTGATGCTATATTCCTCTTCATTAAAGTTGTTTCTTTGTGGTCCTAATTTAAAATGATTCACAGAATAAAATAATCATGTATTAATAATCTTTATATTAATTGAAAAGTAACTCAAGATCATACAGGAATATATTTATTCCTTAGTAATTTATTACAGTTTATCTGAATTACCCACTGGAGATTTTAATTCAATTATATGTATTCAAAAATTGGGTTTTGAAATTCATAATTTCTTGCTCATGGGGAAGGGAAGGAGAAATTCCTTGAGCTTATGTTCTGCATTGATTTGACACAGAAAGCTTTTCTTCGCCAATAAGCACAGTGTCAATTGAATTATTGTCACCAGAAAGAAAGTCCACATCTGTTCTATTGTAAAAAGAAGACAGAAAAGCTCTTACTTTCTTCATGTTCTAATAAAATTTCCTGAATAAATTTAGTCCTCACTGATAGTAATGCTAAAGCAGTGTGGAATGTATTACGCCAAGCTCTCACTTAGGCAATGTAATCACATCAGCAGGTATGTGTTGAATGCCTACTATACGCCATATGGTCTTCTAGACTCTGAACTTACAGAAGAAAGCAACATATAAGTCTAAGATTTTATGAAAAGTTTATTTCAGTGATGATACATAGTACATAATACCAGAGGGTGGTAAACGTTATTTAAAAATTAAATTATAAAAGAATCTCAAGTGTGATAGTGGAGATGGGTATAATAAAGACAGAAGAGACAAATAAAATTTCCCTAAACGAGGACCCCCCCAAAGCATAAGTAAGGGATTCTGCATGCATCAGAGGAGGATAAACACTCCAGGCAGAAGGGTGAATATGGGGGAAATCCTGAGGAAGAGATACACTCAGCATGCCAGTGTGGCAAGAGAAATTCTAGAAGACATTGGAAAAGACTGGAAAATGAGACCATGCTGAGCATTGGAATTCTTGCTAAGGACTTTGGGGATAAATGAGACATTTTAAATAGGTTTCTGGGCTGTTAAGAAGAGCAATGCCATGATCTGACTCAAGTTTTAAGAGTCAGACTTAAAATAATCTGTCTGCTGTGCTGAGACTGCTATCAGAGGGCTGAAAGCAGGATGCCAGTTAAAAGGCAACTGGAATACTTCAGGGGTGGGTAACAGAGTAATGCAAGAGCAGAGGAGTGCTTGGATGCAGGGTACTCTGCTATAGTAAGTTTTGCTGGTGAGCTGGGCAGAACACATGAAATAAAATGAAAAATCCCTCAAATTATTCTACCAAAGCAACCAGTTCCGTAGGGCTAACATTTTATTTCTTCAAGACAAGAGAGGCCGGTGGGAGCGGTGGACGAAGCGATCAGCAGTGTGAGGATCTCCATTTCGATGGCTGCGTGGGCGGGGCTCTACAGCTGCATGAAAACTACTGGGCTGGAGACCTATATTTGAGTAATCAGCATAGACATGGAAATTTCAGCTTTGGGACTGGATAAAACCACTGAAGTAGTGAGAATAGACAGAGGAGATAAAAGGAAACTTTGACTAGCATGGCATGTATTGCTGTGCACCGTCCAATGCCGGAATTCCACTAGTATGACTTTCTTGTGGAAGCGAACGCTCTATTTCCTTTTCATCTTAACAAAGCAAAGCAAGCCCAGCATCACCCTGACATGAAGATCCCCTCCCTATATGTCACTGAAATGTGAATTCCAAACAAAAAAATTCTAAATGGTGGAGACTCACACTCAGGAAAGGTTTTTACAGAAATTAATGCTTGATTATGAGGGTGTCAGGAAAAAGAACACGTGGAGAAAGGGTAGAACAACTGTGCTGTGTTACCTCCAATTAGCTTCCCTGGTAGGTAACTGTCTCAGAATTCCTCATCTTTGTAAGCTCCTGCATTACGAATAATCTGCTTTCCCTTGAGTTGCTCTATTAGTTCTAATCAGATTGAATAAATCTGTTCATATACCTTGCAGGTATGTATGTATGTATGTATGTATGTGTGTGTGTGTGTGTGTGTATGTATATACATGTGCTAATACATTTCATTTTAATATCAACCCCCAAACTTTCTTTTTACTTCCTTCACAAGTAGTATTTTGTAGAAATAAAAAAGTATACAGCATATGAGACAAAATATTCTAGGACAGAATTTTAGGGGAAATGACCTCCAGTCTTACAGAAATAGAGAATAGAAGGGGGAGATTACAAACAGGCCATTGAGAGTCTTTTATATGATGCTAGAATTTTTTAAATGCACTCAATTTGATATAGTATTTTATGTATGTCATATTGTACATCACAGAAATGTATAACACAGTATTTTGTACATATATGTACATATTAAAGCTGTGGCACATTTTACTCTTTTATTTTGCATTGAAGCCATAGAGGAAACAGGTCTGCTATCTAAACTGTTTTTGGGCACAGATTTGTCACCCCTGCAAAATTTTTGCTTTCTTGAATATTTGAATAATTAGAAATGATATTTTTAATTTTGGAAGCACATGTTGAGCCTCACAGAAGTATCAGATAAAAAGCACAGAAGATGTTGATAAAAATGTAGTGTCAAAACTAATCAACTCAGCTTTATGCACTTTGGGCAATGATCATTCATATTCCACCCATCCCCCGGATATTCGAAGTGATCCGTCAGTAACAGCTGTGATGATGGATGAGTGTGTCCCCCCTTGACATCAACGTGGCAGATGTATGTACTCATTGCAGCTGCCAGGTTATATGACAAGGGGCAGCAAAATCCCGCCAAAGCTCTGTTCATAAGTAGACACAAGTATCTTGTACACAAGGTAGAGGAAAAAATCCCAGATTCAAGGCACAAAAATGCAGCAAGCTGCTTGCATATGTGGAATAAACTAATGAATAGCTCATTATAGTGACACCATAAAGAACTGCTTCACCACAACAAAACGCAGAGACACACCCGCTTCTTGTGTCTGCTCACTGGTTGTTCCCAACACTGGCTTCCAGGCGAATGAGGAGAAATCAGTTACCCTGCAGGAGCCATCAACTCCAGAACAGCACTAAGGGACTCTGCGCCAAGCAGGCAAGCACACCAGCAAGGGAAACGCCCTATGACTTGCCATGCGGGGCCTATGTCATTTCCATTGAAATGTTACTGACAGATTTTTCCAAAAATAAAAACTTCTCTCAAGTAAGATTTGTCAGTGACTTTGGTGATAACTAAGACAGTCACTTTGCCATGATGGTGTTTGCTGTTGCTGTCTATTCAGGACAGCTTGAGTTTGTCCTGTAGGCTTCAGGTGGTTCTTTTAAAGATACGTTCAGAAAAACAGAAAAAAACAGAACAGAACATATGCCTGCCTTTCGTTGGTGATGTTTTCCGCCCAGGCTGACTTTGTTGCTTGTGGCGGGAAGCCCAGTGTCGCCTTTCTTCTCTTAATGGGATCAGATGGCTGGCCGAAAATGCGGGGGAAACACTTGGGAAGCATATCTGAAGGCTGTCTTATTTCACCTTGGAAAGTATCACACCCTAAGCAGAAGTCACAGAATGTGAAAACTTAATTAAGCAAACTTATATTTTAAAATATTTTCCCTGTAAAATAAATTAACTCTCCACTATAATTGCCAATGTCTTTCCAACTTGAAGCAATATGATTCTAATAATTATGTAGAAATAAAAAATGTTTTACTTGTCCCTGAAGAAAATATTAATATTAACACTGTATGCGTTATAATTGGGGTTCATTTAATGAAAACCAAAGATTTTTCCAACTTATATTAATCTGTACAAACGTAAAGAAGTGAAAACCCTCAGAAGTAGCTCCAGTCGTTCCAGACATTTTTCACTGATAAAAATCAAAAAGGACAACTTCCAAGTTTATAAAAATTGGCTGAGACTCCACAACTAGCGATTGTCGGCAGATTTTCATCCTCTCCCTGGATGGAGAGTCTGGTTTCTGTGCAGTGAGCCCTTTGAAGGCCCTGGGAGCCCCACAAGCAGAAGAAAGGGCATCTGGGAGGTCAGACGCTCGCTGCTCTCCACCCACGTTTTGGAAATGATTCGTGCCGAACTGAATATGTATTCATGCTGCAACTTCTGTTTTTCTTAGTAACATTATAAGATGTGCTGAGTTGTGTAACCCAACCAAACAGTAACATGTATGCTTTCCACAAAGGAAAACAGTTATTGAACTGAAATTAAAATTTACATTTTTCCAATTAATTGTTAGCATTATACCAAATTAGAAAATAAGCATACAAATACACGTGGAAGGATCCAGAAGAAATGTCCAAGTTACCTCATAAATTACTTTACCTCTCACTGTGGAAAGACTACAGCCACATAATTCTTTTCTCCTTTGTCCCCACTGTGTCTTCTAGAAACAAGAGTCACGTGACCTCCAGTTTTCCACATTAGGGTCTGGTCTAAAATGGAATTTCTCTTCAAGGTTTAAGCAAAATCTTGTGAGTTATGTGAAAATGGAATAAATATGCTTCTCCAGTTATAAAAAAATACTGCTAAGCTTTTTCTTTTTGCTTATATATAGCAAGTGGGGCTGAAGCTATAAACTTCAGACATGGAAAGATTAGAATTGCATTGGAGAAAGAAAATGTAGCCAAATTCACTGAAAATCTTCTCAGTAGTTTTTAATCATTGACTTGTGGAATTTGAAGAAAAGTGGTCACATACATGTGAATACCTGTCCAAACCATCTCAGAGCTCGTGTCTTCAGTCCTCACAGTGTACAGCTCTCCTCCTTCTCCTCTCCTTCCTCCCCCCCGACTCCACCATCCCTCATGGCAACAACAACTCAAAATCAGGAAATCAGTGAATAAGTAGCCCCCACACAATATTATGTATAGCTTTTCACAAAGGAACTTCAGGATGACTACATATCAAGCTTTTTATTTCCAAATGCATTTCCCATGATTTGAGTTACCCACAGCCAATCCCTTTGTGTCCTCTCCAATGCTGTCACAGACAGGCCGAGTAACATACATTAAGGTGTTTTGAGAGACAGAAACAGAAAGATCACAGCCACTTAACTTTCATTGCATCATGTTATTATTATTCCATTTCTTTTGAATCATTGTTGCTGACCTATCGTTCCTAATTTATAAATTACACCTTGTCATAAGTATGCATGTATAAGAAGAAACACACACACTTATCTATAGATGATATAAAGAGATGCAAAATCCAGTACTATTTGTCTTCAGGCATCTACTCAGATTTGCTCTTCTTTGATATTAATATCTTTATTTTATGATTTTTCTGTTATTATTGAACTTTATATGCAACATTCAAATCTACATTAAACAAGTTTTGAGGGTATTTTTAAGTCCTTCTTTTGTAAGTAGAGGAATATGAAATTATTATTTCTAAAAGTGGGACAAAATTATAAGATATTTGTATTACTTCTATACCTCTATGTTGAATTGTTTATGAAAAGACATGAAGATTTGATCATAACATTCAAATCAATGACTGTCCATTTTCTCAAAAAGATTAGCCTTCTATTCCTATAATATTGCAAGTCATATCAATTCCCTCCATTCCCATGCCCAACACCTAGTTTACTTTTCTGTATAACATGGCCATTTTCTGAGAGTCTCAGAACTCATCCCAAGCCCTCGCCAACTGATCACAGCTATGACCTCAAAACTCATGAGACATATGATTTCTGCAAGTACAAACTCTGCCTCACAGTCCACAGATAAATTCTTGGGTATATCCTCATATTGTGGTCCCATGTGTGGTTCTTGATCTCTCCCAGAGCTCATCTGTTAGAGGGAAAGCCAGGTAGCCCCATCATTGACTGAGAGCACTTGACAAGAGTTCAACTCCTCCATCATGCCAGACTTCCCTGTCTGCCCCCATTGCCCCTCCAGCCACAGTCATTCCCATGGACAGCTTCGCTCCAGGAGTAATAGCAGCCACTTTGGTCAAAACATAGCACACCTCAGGGACAAACTTACACAAGCTTGCATTGCTCAGTAGATGTGTTTCCTCCAACTCCTCTTGGCTGGATTGGGAACTCAAAGTCAGTGCAAATTTGTTCCTTCATATAGAAGTTATTTAAACTGTAATCAAGATCTAAAGGTCATTTTTACAAGTAATACTACAACAGGGTTCAACACGTCAGTATGTTCTCTTTTAGCAATATTCTTTATCTTCATAAGAAATTGACACATTTATTTTTCCCCTAAATCAACTATTTCAGCAGAGTTCTCATTTGGGGGATAATAGTTTTCCTTCATTCCTTATCCCCCATTTAAGTAAAACAATGCTTTCTTTCATCATGTGTATTTTCCAAAGTAAAGTTTCCATTTTATATTGGGGATGACAGTGACCCGCCCAAGTTCCAGGGTTTCCAGGCAGGGCTTGGCATCCGGTGCCCCAAACAGAGGAGATGCGGTCATCACTCAACTGAGAGGCTACAGGCCAGGAAAGGATTGCTTGAGTTGCTTAAGAGAAGCAGCCAGGGAAAGCAACTCACAGCCAAAGCAAGAGAAAACAATAATTTTAAGCATTTCAAAAATGTCTTGATGACATTTAATGCAAAATACAAAGAAAAGACAGTCTCTAAAGCAGGACAGAACAAAAACGCTGATCAAGAAAACCTCATTTTCCATTTTAGATACCTAAAAGTTTTGTCTCCAAAAGAATTTTTTCCTGCAAGTATAATCATCCAGTTATTTCAGGAAAGTTCATCAAGTTTATGAATTCAACACAATAAACCAGAAGTTCTTTCCAGGCAAAATACTCTTCCACATAGCTATAAGCGAATCATTTTATAATCCTTCCCTTCTCCATCCCAAGTCTAAAATAGGATACATGAATTTCATTTTAATTATCAGTAAACCTGCAGAGGGAGTTTGAGAAGGTCTTCTTCTCCCAGCTTCCTCTCTTTTATTCTTTGGCTCTCTTATCTTTCCCCACACAGAGCCCAGAATCCACTGTTGTCACCTCAAAGCCTCCCACCTCAGGTCCAGTCACACTCCTCTAGAGCTTCTGTGTTGAGTACGTCCTGGGCCACTTAGGGAGAAGCTACTGTATTCTCCGTGCTATTCCTGGTAGAGATCATGGGGTTCCGATTCTAGGAAACACAGAAAGAGCAAATGAGGCAAATACTACAAAGCATGCCAGATTAGGCAAGTACTGCTCATGCCAGAATTCAGGATGGAGAGAAACGCAGTGCCAGGTGGTAGGAATGGCCTTTTGAGGGAGTGTGTGACAGTTCAGGTTCTGAAGAGACATTGGAGAGAAGACCTGCAGGCACTGGAGGGGCGGGTCTTGTGCCCCCAGGAAAGTGTGTGCTCAGCTGAGACAACAGCAGCCACAAAGAAGGAGGCATGTGGGGCAGGAGAGAGCTGACAGGGCCGGCTCTAGACTCAGATTCTGCTCTAAGGAAGATGAAGTTCTGAGAATGCTTGGAGCTAAGAGGTGTCATAACCTACTCTAAGTTTCACAGAATCACTCCTGCTGCTGTGCCAAGAGACTCTTAAGGAAGGAGATTGGAAGTGGAGGCCGCGGTTGAGAAGTTTTGCATGTCACGCCGGAAGCAGCAGTGACAGCACTGACAGGGATCAAGTGTGGGTGCCAATGTGAGTGTAATCCTCCAAAAGACCCGCTTCCTCCAGACTGGGCCCTCCTGGCAGACAACAAAGGACCTCACACCTCAGCTTCAGGCACACCGAGCCCTTTCAAGAATTTAGCATTATACTAGTTTTGTCTTTCTGGTAACTAGCTCCTAAAGCAGTGCTTTTCACCCCTACCATAGATGACTAATAAATACTTTGTGAAAAGATTAGGTATGTGAAGCATCAGGGCATTTGTACATTTCTTTACTTCTACTTATGATGCTGTAGTCTCTGTAAGGCATTGACTTGATGTGTTAGTTTTCTGTTGCTGGAACAGAAGTAAAAACACTGGCTCGATCCTTCCCGCCTCCCGAGTCGGCGCAGCCCCCCGGCGACTCCCGACAGAGATCGGCTTGTTAGCGGCGGAGACGCCCAGCAGTCCCACGTTTCGCGCGTGTCGGGCGAGCCGCGCGGGAGAGAGGGATTTGCTGGGTCCTGGCGCCCCGAGAATACAGACAGCTCGATCCCTCCCGCCCCCCCGACCCGGCGCAGCTCTCCGGCGACTCCCGACAGAGATCGGCTCTCTGGCGGCGGCAACGCCCACCGGTCTCACGTTTCGTGCGCATCGGGCGAGCCGCGCAGAAAGCCCCAAAGGATAGACTGGC